>JARXNR010000497.1:0-107500 GCA_036346035.1 Crossoptilon crossoptilon
GGGAGCAATGGGGGCAATGGGGGCAATGGGGGCAGTGGGGGCAATGGGGGCAATGGGGGCAATGGGGGCAATGGGGGCAATGGGGGGAATGGGGGCAATGGGGGCAATGGGGGCAATGGGGGCAATGGGGGCAATGGGGGCAATGGGGGCAATGGGGGCAATGGGGGCAATGGGGGGAATGGGGGCAATGGGGGCAATGGGGGCAATGGGGGCAATGGGGACAGTGGGGGCAATGGGGGCAATGGGGGCAATGGGGGCAATGGGGGCAATGGGGGCAATGGGAGCAATGGGGGCAGTGGGGGCAGTGGGGGCAATGGGGGGCAGTGGGGGGAATGGGGGAAATGGGGGCAATGGGGGGCAGTGGGGGAAATGGGGGGCAATGGGGGCAGTGGGGGTGAAGGGGGCAGCAAGGGGGCATTTGGGGGCAATGGGGGCAACGGGGGATTCCCAGTGGGGGCAAGGGCTGGGAGCAATGGGGGCAATGGGGGTCTTGGGGGCAGTGGGAGCGATGGGGGGAATGGGGGGCACAGGGGGCAATGGGGGGGCAATCCTCCATGGGGGCAATGGGGGGGCAATGGGGGAAATTGGGGGCAATGGGGGATGGGGGAACAAATGGGGGAACGTGGGGATTCCCAATGGGGGCACTGGGGCAACTGGGGGCAATGGGGATTTTGATTCCCAATGGGGGATTGGGTCCTCCAATGGGAGGGCGAAGGGAGTAAACAATGGGGGATTCCCAATGGGATTTGGGTCTTCCAACAGTGAGATTCCCAATGGGATTTGGGTCCTCCAGATTTGGGTCCTCCAACCAAGGGATTCCCAATGGGATTTGGGTCCTCCAACAATGGGATTTGGGTCCTCCAACAATGAGATTCCCAGTGGGATTTGGGTCCTCCAACTATGGGATTTGGGTCTTCCAACAATGGGATTTGGGTCCTACAACAGTGGGATTCCAATGGGATTTGGGTCCTCCAACAATGAGATTCCCAATGGGATTTGAGTCCTCCAACAGTGGGATTCCAATGGGATTTGGGTCCTACAACAGTGGGATTCCAATGGGATTTGGGTCCTCCAACAATGGGATTCCCAATGGGATTTGGGTTCTCCAGATTTGGGTCCTCCAACAATGGGATTCCAATGGGATCTGGGCCCTCCAAAACAATGAGATTCCCAACGGGATTTGAGTCTTTCACATTTGGGTCTTCCAACAGTGGGTTTCCCAATGGGATTTGGGTCCCCCAACAACGGGATTCCAATGGGATTTGGGTCCTCCAACAATAGGATTCCAATGGAATTTGGGTCCTCCAAAACAATGGGATTACAATGGGATTAGGGTCCTCCAACAGTGGAATTTGGAGCCTCCATCAATGGGATTTCGGTCCTCCAGATTTGGGTCATCCAACAATGGGATTTGGGTCCTCCATCAATAGAATTCCAATGGGATTTGGGTCCTTCAGATTTGGGTCCTCCAACAACGGGATTTGGGTCCTCCAGCAATGGGATTTGGGTCCTCCAGATTTGGGTCCTCCAACAATGGGATTCCCAATGGGGTTTGGGTCCTCCAGCAATGGGATTCCCAATGGGATTTGGGTCCTCCAACAATGGGATTCCCAATGGGGTTTGGGTCCTCCAGCAATGAGATTCCCAATGGGATTTGGGTCTTCCAACAGTGAGATTCCCAATGGGATTTGGGTCCTCCAGATTTGGGTCCTCCAACAATGGGATTTGGGTCCTCCAGCAATGGGATTCCCAATGGGATTTGGGTCCTCCAACCAAGGGATTCCCAATGGGATTTGGGTCCTCCAACAATGGGATTTGGGTCCTCCAGCAATGGGATTCCAACGGGATTTGGGTTCTCCAGATTTGGGTCCTCCAACAATGGGATTTGGGTCCTCCAGCAATGGGATTCCAACGGGATTTGGGTTCTCCAGATTTGGGTCCTCCAACAATGGGATTTGGGTCCTCCAGCAATGGGATTCCAACGGGATTTGGGTTCTCCAGATTTGGGTCCTCCAACAATGGGATTTGGGTCCTCCAGCAATGGGATTCCAACGGGATTTGGGTTCTCCAGATTTGGGTCCTCCAACAATGGGATTTGGGTCCTCCAGCAATGGGATTCCCAATGGGATTTGGGTTCTCCAGATTTGGGTCCTCCAACAATGGGATTTGGGTCCTCCAGCAATGGGATTCCAACGGGATTTGGGTTCTCCAGATTTGGGTCCTCCAACAATGGGATTTGGGTCCTCCAGCAATGGGATTTGGGTCCTCCAACAATGGGATTTGGGTCCTCCAGCAATGAGATTCCCAATGGGATTTGGGTCCTCCAACAATGGGATTCCAATGGGATTTAGCTCCTCCCATCATTCCATGGGTCCCCCTCTGGGATTTGGGTCCTCCAGCAATGGGATTCCCAATGGGATTTGGGTTCTCCAGATTTGGGTCCTCCAACAATGGGATTTGGGTCCTCCAATAATGGGATTCCCAATGGGATTTGGGTCCTCCAATAATGGGATTCCAACGGGATTTGGCTCCTCCAATCCATCATTCCCATCGACTCGTCCTCCTCTGTGCTTTCTCTCCCCCGCTCCCCAGGCCTGGTTCCCCCCCCTTCGTCCCGGACCCCCACCGTGGTCCTCCAACAATGGGATTTGGGTCCTCCAACAATGGGATTTGGGTCCTCCAACAGTGGGATTCCCAATGGGATTTGGGTCCTCCAACAATGGGATTCCCAATGGGATTTGGGTTCTCCAGATTTGGGTCCTCCAGCAATGGGATTTGGGTCCTCCAGCAATGGGATTCCAACGGGATTTGGCTCCTCCAATCCATCATTCCCATACGACTCGTCCCCCTCTGCGCTTTCTCTCCCCCCCTCCCCAGGCCTGGTTCCTCCCCACCGGTCATCAACAATGGGTCCTCCAACAATGGGATTTGGGTCCTCCAACAATGGGATTTGGGTCCTCCAACAATGAGATTCCCAATGGGATTTGGGTCCTTCAGATTTTGATCTTCAACAATGGGATTCCAATGGGATTTGGGTTCTCCAGATTTGGGTCCTCCAACAATGGGATTTGGGTCCTCCAGCAATGGGATTCCAACGGGATTTGGGTTCTCCAGATTTGGGTCCTCCAACAACGGGATTTGGGTCCTCCAACAGTGGGATTCCAATGGGATTTGGGTCCTCCAGATTTGGGTCCTCCAAGAATGGGATTTGGGTCCTCCAACAATGGGATTTGGGTCCTCCAACAATGAGATTCCCAATGGGATTTGGGTCCTTCAGATTTTGATCTTCAACAATGGGATTCCCAATGGGATTTGGGTTCTCCAGATTTGGGTCCTCCAGCAATGGGATTCCCAATGGGATTTGGGTCCTCCAGCAATGGGATTTGGGTCCTCCAGCAATGGGATTCCCAATGGGATTTGGGTCCTCCAACAATGGGATTTTGGTCCTCCAACAGTGGGATTCCAATGGGATTTGGGTCCTCCAGATTTGGGTCCTCCAAGAATGGGATTTGGGTCCTCCAACAATGGGATTTGGGTCCTCCAACAATGAGATTCCCAATGGGATTTGGGTCCTCCCTGGCAGGAGGAGATTTTGATCTTCAACAATGGGATTCCCAAGTCAAAGAGTGGGGGGATTTGGGTTCCCCGATTTGGGTCCCCCTCCAACAATGGGGGGGGTCCTCCAACAATGAGATTCCCAATGGGGGGGGGGGATTTGGGTCCTTCAGATTGGGGGGGGGGATCTTCAACAATGGGATTCCCAATGGGATTTGGGCACCTCTCCAGATTTGGGTCCTCCAGCAATGGGACCCCATGGGGGGGATTTGGGTCCTACAGCAATGGGGTGCTGGGTCCTCGGGGGGGGGGAAATCAAGGGGGGGGGGATTCCAACGGGATTTGGCTCCTCCAAAACATCACCCCATGGTGGGACTCGGACATACCCCTCTGCGTCCCCCCCCCTCCCAGGCCTGGGGGGGTTCCCCCCCCCCAAGGGGGGGGGGACCCCCGCCGCGTGTACGCCAAGGACCTGGGGGACGTGGGGGCCTTTTCGACGGTGCGGGGCGTGGAGCTGGACGGTGCCGACGTGGCTCTGTGCGATGCTTTCGCTTCGGGGACCGTCCCCATCCCCTGGCAGGAGGAGCTGATCGAGACGGGGCTGTTCGACGAGCTCAACGTCTGGGGGGAACCCGGGCAGCTGCCCCCCGATTTGGATCCCAACGCCGCCCCCGGTGGGGGGGGGACGCGGTCGGCGACTTGTGGGGTGCTGTGATGGATGGGGGGGGGGGGAGTAAATCGGGGGGGTGGGGGGGAAGGGGGGAGTCGCAAGTTTTCAGTGGGGTGGGCACCTGCCCCTCGATTTGGATCCCGACATGACCCCCATGGTGGGGGGGGGGTCATACAGTAATTTATTTGTGGGGTGCTGTGATGGATGGGGGGGGTGTAAATTGGGGGGGGGAGTCACCTGCCCCTCGATTTGGATCCCGACATGACCCCCATGGTGGGGGGGGGGGGGGGGACATTAATTTTTTTGTGGGGTGGGGTGTTGGTTGGGGGGGGTGTAAATGTATAGGGGGAGTCACCTGCCCCTCGATTTGGATCCCAACATGACCCCCATGGTGGGGGGGGGGACATACAGTAGTTTTCTTGTGGGGTGCTGTGATGGATGGGGGGGTGTAAACCAAGGGGGGGGGGAGTCACCTGCCCCTCGATTTGGATCCCAACATGACCCCCATGGTGGGGGGGGGTTGGAGACATTAATTTATTTGTGGGGTGCTGTGATGGATGGGGGGGGGGTCGTAAATTGGGGGGGGAGTCACCTGCCCCTCGATTTGGATTCCAACATGAACCCCATGGTGGGGGGGGGGGGAGACATTAGTTTATTTGTGGGGTGCTGTGATGGATGGGGGGGGGGTCGTAAATTGGGGGGGGAGTCACCTGCCCCTCGATTTGGATCCCGACATGACCCCCATGGTGGGGGGGGGGAGACACACAGTAATTTATTTGTGGGGTGCTGTGATGGATGGGGGGGGGGGTTGTAAATTGGGGGGGGGGGGGGGGGGAATCATCTGCCCCTCGATTTGGATCCCGACATGAACCCCATGGTGGGGGGGGGGTCATACAGTAATTTATTTGTGGGGTGCTGTGATGGATGGGGGGGGGTTGTAAATTGGGGGGGGAGTCACCTGCCCCTCGATTTGGATCCCAACATGACCCCCATGGTGGGGGGGGGGGAGACATTAATTTATTTGTGGGGTGCTGTGATGGATGGGGGGGGTGTAAACTGGGGGGGGGAGTCACCTGCCCCTCGATTTGGATCCCAACGCGACCCCCATGGTGGGGGGGGGAGACACACAGTAATTTATTTGTGGGGTGCTGTGATGGATGGGGGGGGGGTCGTAAATTGGGGGGGGAGTCACCTGCCCCTCGATTTGGATCCCGACGTGACCCCCATGGTGGGGGGGGGGAGACACACAGTAATTTATTTGTGGGGTGCTGTGATGGATGGGGGGGGGGTCGTAAATTGGGGGGGGAATCACCTGCCCCTCGATTTGGATTCCGACATGAACCCCATGGTGGGGGGGGGGTCATACAGTAATTTATTTGCGGGGTGCTGTGATGGATGGGGGGGGTGGAAATTGAGGGGGGGGGGAGTCACAAGTTTTAGGGGGGGGAGGGCAGCTGCCCCCCGATTTGGATCCCAACGCGACCCCCATGGTGGGGAGGGGGGGGACCACACAGCTACTTTTTGGTGTTGTGATGGATGGGGGGTGTAAATTGGGGGGGGGGGGGCCTTTGGGAACCCCAAATAGGGGACCCCAAATAGTGGGGACACATTCCTTATGGGGACCCCAAACTGCCGGAGGGGGGGGGGGGGGCGGGGGGAGTCTCCCTCGGGAATTGAGGGAGGGGCTCAATATTGGGGAGCCCTGTTTGGGGGGGGGCTCTTTTGGGAACTGTAAAATGAGGGGGGAAAATTAATTGTGGGGACCCTAAATTGGGGGGAGGGGCTCAATAATAGGGAGCCCATATAGTGGGGGAGGGAACACTTCATTATGGGGACCTCAAATTGGGGGGGAGGCTCCCATGGGGACCCAAAATGGGGGGGGGGGGGTCCTTCGAGAATCCTAAAGCTGAGGGAGCCCCCTCTCCCCCCCCCCCCCCACAGGGGACCCCTCACTGGGGGTTTATTCTGTAAGGAGATCCTAAAGTGGGGGAAGTGCTTAATTATGGGGACCCCAAATTTGGGGGGGTCTCCTTTGGGAACCCTAAATTTGGGGGGGGGGGGAGGGGGAGGGGTCCTTCTGGAACCCTAAAGGGGGGGGCTTAATTATGGACACCCCAAATTGGGGATTGATTCCTTAAATGGACCCAAAATTGGGGCTCAATCGTGTGGACCCCAAATCTGGGGGGGGGGGGGGGGGAACCCTTAGGGACCTTAAATTGGGGGACCCCAAATTGGGTGGGGGGCTCCTATGGGTACCCTAAATTGACGGGGGGGGGGGGAGGTATGAATAGTAGGGACCCCATATTGGAGAGGGAGGCACTTTATTATGGGGATGCCAAACTCCGGGGGGGGGGGGGGGTCGTTTCAGAACCCTAAATTGGAGGGGGTTTAATTACTGGGACCCCAAATTGAAGGGGGGAGGGGGGCAGTTCCTTTGGGAATATCAGTTTGTGGGGGGGGTCCTCTGGGAATCCCAAATTCCCTCCCCACCCCCCCCCCCATCCCCACATCCCAAAAACGGGGACTCCCCCCAACCTGCACCCCCCATTCAAAACGGGGATCTCCCCCCCCCCCAAAAAGCGGACCCCCCCCAACCACCCCACCCCAAAACCAGGATCCCCACCCCCACAACGGGGATCCCCCCCCCAGCCCCCCGAAACTGAGCTCCCCCACATCCCCCACCACAAAAATTGGGACCCCCCCCAAAAATCGGGACCCCCCCACCCCAAAGGGGGAACTCCCCGCCTCCCCCCCCCATAGAGAGCGGCGTCTTTGGGGGTCCCCATTTTTGGGGTCCTCCCCCCCCGAGCACAATAAAGAGCTGTGGTGGTGCTGTGCTGCGTCCCCAATGTCCCCGGCGTCGTGGTGACACCAAAGCCCCCCCCCCGCCCCCATTGTCCCCAATGTCCCCCAGTGCCCCCCCCATGTCCCCAATGTCCCCCAGTGCCCCAGCGTCCCCAGTCCTTCGTGTCCCCATTGCCCCCAGTGTCACAATGTTCCCGTTACCTCCAGCGTCCCCAATGCCCCCATCTGACCCCAATGCCCCCATCTGACCCCAGTGTCCCCAATGTCCCCACTGACCCCAATGCCCCCATCTGACCCTAGTGTCCCCATTGACCCCAATGCCCCCATCTGATCCCGATGTCCCTATTGTCCCCACTGACCCCAATGCCCCCATCTGACCCCATTGTCCCCATTGAACCCAATGTCCCCATCTGACCCCAGCGTCCCCAGTGTCCCCACTGACCCCAATGCCCCCATCTGACCCCAGTGTCCCTATTGTCCCCATTGATCCCAATGCCCCCATCTGACCCCATTGTCCCCATTGACCCCAATGCCCCCATCTGATCCCTATGTCCCTATTGTCCCCACTGACCCCAATGCCCCCATGTGACCCCAATGTCCCTATTGTCCCCATTGACCCCAATGTCCTCATCTGACCCCAGTGTCCCTATTGACCCCACTGACCCCAATGCCCCCATCTGACCCCAGTGTCCCTATTGTCCCCATTGATCCCAATGCCCCCATCTGACCCCATTGTCCCCATTGAACCCAATGTCCCCATTGACCCCAATGTCCCCACTGACCCCAATGCCCCCACTGACCCCAATGTCCCCACTGCCCCCATTGACCCCATTGACCCCACTGTCCCCATTGACCCCACTGACCCCAATGCTCCCATTGACCCCAATGCCCCTATTGATCCCAATGCCCCCATCTGACCCCATTGTCCCCATTGAACCCAATGTCCCCATCTGACCCCAGCGTCCCCAGTGTCCCCACTGACCCCAATGCCCCCATGTGACCCCAAAGTCCCGAGTGTCCCCCATGTGACCCCAATGTCCCATTGTCCCATTGACCCCAATGCCCCATCCTGACCCCAGTGTCCCTATTGACCCCCCATCTGACCCCCCAATGCCCCCATTGATGCCCCAGTGACCCCAATGTCCCTATTGTCCCCATTGACCCCAATGTCCTCATCTGACCCCAGTGTCCCTATTGACCCCACTGACCCCAATGCCCCCATCTGACCCCAGTGTCCCTATTGTCCCCATTGATCCCAATGCCCCCATCTGACCCCATTGTCCCCATTGAACCCAATGTCCCCATCTGACCCCAGCGTCCCCAGTGTCCCCACTGACCCCAATGCCCCCATGTGACCCCAATGTCCCTATTGTCCCCATTGACCCCAATGCCCCCATCTGACCCCAGTGTCCCCATTCTCCCCATTGACCCCAATGCCCCCATCTGATCCCTATGTCCCTATTGGCCCCACTGACCCCAATGCCCCCATCTGATCCCAGTGTCCCTATTGACCCCCATCTGTCCCCATCTGTCCCCATTGACCCCAATGTCCCCACTGACCCCAGTGTCCCCACCTGTCCCCATCGACCCCATCGACCCCATGTGACCCCATGACTGCCACCCATCAAACCCAGTGTCCCCATTGTCCCCATCTGACCCCAGCGTCCCCAGTGTCCCCATTGACCCCAATGCCCCCATCTGACCCCAGTGTCCCTATTGTCCCCACTGACCCCAATGCCCCCATGTGACCCCAGTGTCCCTATTGACCCCATCGACCCCAATGCCCCCATCTGACCCCAGTGTCCCTATTGACCCCATCGACCCCAATGTCCCCATGTGACCCCAGTGTCCCTATTGACCCCATCGACCCCAATGTCCCCATGTGACCCCAGTGTCCCTATTGACCCCATCGACCCCAATGCCCCCATCTGACCCCAGTGTCCCCATTGTCCCCATTGACCCCAATGCCCCCATCTGACCCCAGTGTCCCTATTGACCCCATCGACCCCAATGTCCCCATCTGTCCTCATTGACCCCAATGTCCCCATCTGTCCCCACTGACCCCAATGTCCCCATCAACCCCAGTGTCCCCATCGACCCCAGTGTCCCCATCTGACCCCATTGTCCCCATTGTCCCCATCTGACCCCAGTGTCCCTATTGACCCCATCGACCCCAATGCCCCCATCTGACCCCAGTGTCCCTATTGACCCCACTGACCCAATGTCCCCATGTGACCCCAGTGTCCCTATTGACCCCATCGACCTCAATGTCCCCATCTGACCCCATTGTCCCCATTGTCCCCATCGACCCCAATGTCCCCATGTGACCCCAGTGTCCCTATTGACCCCATCGACCCCAATGCCCCCATCTGACCCCAGTGTCCCCATTGTCCCCATCTGACCCCAGCGTCCCCAGTGTCCCCATTGACCCCAATGTCCCCATCTGACCCCAGTGTCCCTATTGACCTCACTGACCCCAATGCCCCCATGTGACCCCAGTGTCCCTATTGACCCCATCGACCCCAATGCCCCCATCTGACCCCAGTGTCCCTATTGACCCCACTGACCCAATGCCCCCATGTGACCCCAGTGTCCCTATTGACCCCATCGACCCCAATGCCCCCAAGACCCCCAAACGCCCCCATTGTCCCCAACACCACATTGTCCCAAAACCCAACAATAGGGCTCAGCTCTACGGTGTTTATTGGCGTCTCTAACACTTCACTGATGCAGATAAATAGTGGACATTTGTCACCGCCGCCACCGACCGCTGCGTGGGGACCCCCGTGGGGACCCCCTCACCCCCCCCCTCCTCTCCCCCCCCCCCCACCACCGTGGGGGAGCGCTCCCCGAGACCCCCCACCCCAGGGAGCCCACCCCTCGGGGTCACCGTTTGGGGTCAATCTTAAGGTCACCCTTAGGGTCACCGTTTGGGGACATGCCCTTGGGGTCATCTTTGGGGTCACCCTTTGTGGGTGGGTGGGTTGGGGGGGGGAGGGGGGGGGGGTGCCACCATTTGGGGACACGCTGAGAGCCACCCCTTTGAGTCCCCATTTGGGGAGGTCACCACTTGGGGTCACCCCATTGGGGGGGGGGGGGTCACCTTTGGGGTCCCCCCCCCGTGTGACCCCACAGATGCCCCCCCCCCCCAATCCCCACACTTCCCCTTTCTTCCCCCCCACCCCCCAAACCCAAAAACACTCTTTTTTTTTTTTTTTTCCTCTTGTTTCCCTTCTTTTCCCCCTTTTTTTTTTTTTTTTTCGGGGGGGGGGGGGGGGGCATCTATTTTTGTAGGGTCCCCCCTAAAGTGCGGTCGGGGCGCGGGGGGGGGAGGGGGGGAAGGGACAAAATTTAGGGGGAGGGGGGACAGTCAGTAGCAAACGCGGCCACGAAAGTGCAAACAGAGGGGGAGGGGCCACGGCGGGGGGAAAGGGGGGGGGCAGTGAGTGTGCACGGGGGGGGGGTCCTTGCACGAGGAGGTGGGGGATTGCACACGAGGGTGAGCTTCGCATGTGGGGGCCGTCGGCACGAGGATGCCTTTGCACGAGGGCGCGGGCGCACGAGGGTTGGCCTCACGCCTTGCACCCCGTGCAAGGGTGGGCCTCGCACGAGGATTAACTTTGCACGAGGGCTGCCTTTGCACGAGGATTTCCTCCCCGTGCTCATATGTGGTGCACCCACTCGCTTGCACAAGCACGCACTGCGAACGTGGTTCGCACTCGCACGAGGGCAGCCCCCTTTGCACGAGGATCACCCTCGCACGAGGGCACTGCTGGTGTGAGCGTGCACTCCACGTGCAGCCCACCCTCGCACGAAGCCCACCCTTGCACGAGGGCCACCCCTTCGCACGAGGCCCACCACCACTCATGCACAAGCACAGCCCTCTGTGTGCAGCCCCCCGACCCCCCCCCCCCCTCCCCTTTGCACGAGGACCACCGGGTGGGCGTGCGCTGCACGAGCGGGGCTTTGCACGAGGGCGCATTGCATAACGGGCGTGCAACTAAAGGGGGGGGGGGGGGAGGCAGAAGGCCGGCACGATGCACGAGGAAGCACTTGGCACTGCCACACGTGCATTGCACGAGGGCTGCCGCCCCCCCACCGCCCCCCCCCCATCACTGGAATGTGGCTGCGGTGCCTTTAAGGTGCAAAGGGTGAATTGAGGGTGGCAAACGAGGGGGGAGGACTCGGGGGGGGGGGGGGCCCTGAATTATTGGGGGGCCCCCGTGGGTTGGGGTGCAAAATCTGCGGGGGGTGGGGGGGGCTATAAAAGGGGGGAGGTCCCCCAAATCTGTGGAGGACTCCAAAATCGTGGAGGTGAGGTGAGGGGGGGGGTCCTCCAAAATTGTGTGTGTGGGGGGGGGGGATCTGAAAAATTTGGGGTTGAGGGGAGTCCCAAAATCAGTGGGGGACCCCAAAATCGTGGAGGGGGGGGGTGGGCTTATAAAGGGGGAGGGGTCCCCAACATCAGTGGGGGACTTCAAAATCTGTGGGGGACTTCAAAATCGTACGGGGGGGGGTCCCAAAAATTGTGGGGGGGGGGGGGTTATATTTTAAGGGGGCAGAGGAAGACAAGGGGTGGGGGGTTGTAATATAGGAAGACTGGGGTGAGGGGGGGCTGTAATATTGGGGGGGGGTTTCCACAAAATGAGGGGCGGTGTATGGGGGTCTCCAGTACACCCAGTGCCCCCCCCAATCCCATACTGGTCCCTGTGGCACCCCCGGCTCCTCTCTTTCCCCCCCCCCCCCCCCCCCCAAATAAAATATTGGGGTCCCCTCTCTGGGGGGGAGGGGGGGTCGAGAGGAGGTCCTATGTCCTCTACGCCCCTCTTCCCCAGCCCTACGGGTCCCATTGTTCCCTATGGGGCAGGATCCCCCCTTACCTCTGATACCCTGCCCCGCTATGGGGCAGTGCCCCCCCCTCCTCATCTCTGTGCCCCCCACTTCTATGGGGGAGCCCCACACACACACAATTTCCCCTCTGTCAATGGGACCCCCCCCATATCTCACCGTGGTTGGGGGGGACCCCCCCCCCCCTCCCCCCTTCTCTCTGCCCCACACATTCAGCTCCCCCCCCCCCTTAACTCATACACCCCCTCCCGCACTCATTTCCCCCCTCCTTTCTGGGGTCCCTCCCCACCGGGAAAGCCGAAAGCAGAGGCAGCAGGGGGGGGTTGATTTGGGGTTCCCCCTCCCCTCGTCGTCGTCGTCGTCGTCGTCGTCCCCAGAAACGCTTCGGCATCGGGGAGGACCACGCGGAGCGCCATGGGGAGGGCGAAGGGGTAGGGGTAGGCGGCCAACAGCCGGGTGGGGGCATAGGGCAGCGTAAATGTGGGGCCTGGAGGGGCGGGGGGAGGGGGCGGCCTCGGAGGAGGGGGGGCACCGAGTTTGGGACCCCCCCCGAGCTCCTCTGCGGCCCCCGCCCGTGCCAGGAGAGCCAACGGGTGTTCCTGCGGGGGGTAGGGAGGCCCGAGGGGGACAACGGCGTCACCCGTGGTGTCACCCGTGGTGTCACCCGGCACGGTGTTGCTGCTGTCACCCGGTGTGGTGCTGTCAGCGTGAGCCGGCGGTACGGCGCTGCTGTCGGCCCACACGGGGGTGGCAGCAGGTGCTGTTTTGTCACCGTGCCGTGCTGTTGTTTTGTCACCGTGAGCCGGCGCGGCGAGACCCGGCGGTGCATCGTCACCGTGACTTGGAGTGATGGTGCTGCCAGGACCCGGTGCTGCGGCATCACCAAGACCTGGCATGGCTTTGTCACTGCGACACGGTGTCGTTTTGTCACCGTGATCTGCTGTGACAGTGTGACCGGGACCCGGTGTCACAGTGCTGCCAACACTCGGCGTGGCTTTGTCACCAGGACCTGGTGCCGTTTTGTCACTGTGACTCAGTGGAACTTTGTCACCAACACCGGGTGCTGCTTCGTCACCGTGACCTGCTATCACTTTGTCACCACGACCTGCTGTGACAGTGTCACTGTGACCCAGTGCAGCTTTCTCACCACAACCAGCCGTCACGGTGTCACCGTGACCAGCGCTACCATCACCCGGTGTTGTGATGCCACCACAGCCCAGTGCCATGCTGTCACCTGGTGTCAGGCTGTCACCGCCGCCTGTCTCGCCCTCCTCCTCCCCGGCAGTGCTGTAGGCGATGACACCAGCGGGTGACCCCGTGCCGCTTGTTGTCCCCCGGTGTCGCCGGTTGTGCCGGCTCAGCGCGGCGGCAGTTTTGCACACCTTGGCGCACTGCTCACAGGCAAAGCGCAGCGATGGCCGCCGGCCCACCCGCGCCGTCACCCCGCCGCTGCCTGTCGCCGCCGCCTGTAGTCCCCCCACCGCTGCCTGTCCCCCTTCGTGGCCCCGCTCGTGCTTCCGCAGCTTCCTCAGTGCCGAGAAAGGCTTCCCGCACACCCCACAGCTGTACTTCCACTCCGTGCCCCCCGGGCTGCCCCGCGACCCCCGCATCCCCCCCTCCTCGCCGTCAGCCGCCCCCCAACGCAGCGCCCGCAGCGGCCGCCGCCACCTGGATTTCCGCCCTTTGGTCGCGGTGTTGCTCCCGCCGCCCTTCCTCTTGGGCTTGTAGCTGTAGTACGGCCTCCACAGCCGGTCCTCGCCATCGCTGTCCTCCTCCGCGCTGTCGCGGGGCCGCGAGGCGGGTGACCCCGTGGCACTGGCCGTCGTGGTGGCGGCGGTGCCGCCATCCGGCTGTAGGCGGAGGTCGGTCTCGGAGATGCGCCGCTTGACGATGGCCTCCTCGCCGATGCGGACGGTGATTTGGCACAGCGGCGCGGCACGGCTCTCGCTGCTCGTCCCCACGTAGGCCGGTTTGGCCACGTAGGTCATGGTGCGCCCGGAGGCCGTGGTCACGCCGGCTGTCGGCGTCACCGTGCCGGGGGTGGTGGGCACCGCCGCGGCCGCCGCACGTTGCGCCTCGAAGTAGTCGCGCAGCACCTGCTTCTTCATCGGCTTCACCGGCGGCGAGGCGGGCGGCGAGCTGGGCTGCGCGGCCGTGCCGTTGTAGGCGATGACGGAGGCGGTGGTCGTGGGGCGGGGTGGTGGCGGCGGCGGCGGTCGCGGTGCCGCTGTGCACGATGACGGAGGCTGAGGGTCGCCCGTAGGCGATGACTGACGCCGGCTCCGCCGGGCGCGGGGTGACAAAGGCAGCCGCCGGCGGTTGTTGGAGGCCGTCGGCCGCCAGGCTCTGGCTGTAGGTCTTGTAAGGCCGCTTGTGCGCCCGCATGGGCAACAGGCGGTAGAGCTTGAGCGCGTTGAGCTTGGGCCGGTAGCCACCGTTGGGGGTCTTCTCGGAGGCGATGAGGCCGGGGCTGATGCCGTGCAGCGCCTTCTGGTGCGCCTTCAGGCTGTAGTAGGTGACGAAGGTGTCCCAGCAGAAGACGCACTGGTAGCGGCGCTCGCCGGTGTGCCACACCTCGTGCTTGGTGCGGTACTCGGCCAGGGCAAACACCTTGTCGCAGTAGCGGCAGGGGTACTGCCGCCGCCACGAGTGCACGTTGGCGTGCCGCTTCAGGCTGGACAGGGTGACGTAGGAGCGCTGGCAGACGGCACATAGGTACACCGTGCGCCGGTTGTCCGCCGCCGTGCTGCCGGCTGCCGGCTCTCCGCGCTCCGGCTCGGCCACCTCCAGCGCGCGGTGTCGAAGCAGCAACGCCTTCTTGCTTGGCGGTTGCGGTGTTGGCGGCGGTTGTGGCGGTGTTGGCGGTGCTGCCGTCGCCGTGCCGGCAGCGGGTCGCGGTGTTGTCCGCGCCGTCCTTCTCGCACAACACCTCGTGCGTCTGCAGCCGCTTGACGTGGATGAAGCTCTTCCCGCAGTGGCGGCACGCCAACCCCCGCCGCGCGCGGTGCAGCTTGCTGTGCAGCCCCAGCGCCGCCGCGGTGCCGAACACCCGGCCGCACAGCCCGCAGCGCAGCGGGGACGGGGAGGCTGTGCCAGGGGATGCTACACCCGGCGAGGCCACACCCGGTGATGTCACACCCAGCAGCGCGACACCTGGCGACGCGACACCCGGCAGCGCTACACCCAGAGAGGTGACACCCAGCGACGCCACACCCGGTGACGTGACACCTGGCGATGCTACACCCAGGGATGCCACACCCGGCGGCGCTACGCCCGGTGACACCACACCCGGTGAGGCTACACCCGGTGATGCCAAACCAAGGGATGCTACGCCCGGTGACACCACACCTGGTGGCACTACGCTCAGAGAAGCTACACCTGGCGGCGCTGTGCCTGGCGACACTACACCTGGCAACGCGACACCCGGTGATGCTACACCCAGGGACACTACGCCTGGCAACGCAACACCCGGTGAAGTGACACCCAGGGACACTACACCCGGCAGTGCAACACCTGGTGATGTGACACCCAGCGAGGCTACACTCGGCGGCGCTACACCTGGCGATGTGGCACCCAGTGAGGCTACACTTGGCGGTGCTACACCCGATGATGTGACACCCAGCGAGGCTACGCTCGGAGGTGCTACACCTGGCGATGTGACACCCAGTGAGGCTATACTCGGCGGTGCTACACCTGGTGAGGTGACACCCAGTGAGGCTACACTCGGCGGCGCTACACCCGGCGATGTGACACCCAGCGAGGCTACACCTGGCGACGCTACACCTGGTGATGCGATTACAGCCACCGGTGGTGGTGCCTCTGATGGCACTGTCTCCGTCACCTCGCCGGGACGACTGCCGCACGTTGTCAGGTCAACCGGCGCTGCCAGTCCCTCAGTGGTGGTGGCAGAGGCGTCACCGGCAGTCAGAGGACTCCAGGCGGTGTTGTGGTGGCCTTCCAACCCCTGGAGGGTGGCGATGCCCAAGCGCCGGCCTACAGCCCCCAGCTCGCGGGCTACAGCCGGCGAGGGGACGGCCAGGCGTGCGTTGTAGATGAAGTTGAGGACGTCGGCCAGCACCGCTGCCTGCACCCCCGGCAGCTCCAACACCGCGGCGGGGGTACAGGCAGCCGCCCCCAGGGCCTCCCGGAAGTAGGGGCTACAGGCGGCCAGCACGTTCTGGTGGGCGCGGAACTTGGTGTCCCCCGCAATGAGGGTGACGTCGCAGAACTGTCCCCGCAGGCGCTGCTCGTTCAGCTCCAGCAGCAGCGCCCGGCTGTGCCCCGCGTCCGACACCTCCACCGCTGCCATCCCCGCGCGCCACACCTGCTGGGGAGGGGACACGCATGGGGACATCGCATGGGGGGCATATGGGCACGTCACCATGGGGACAGGTGGGGAAATATGGGGACGTCACCATGGGGACATACGGGGAAATATGGGGACGTCACCATGGGGACAGGTGGGGAAATAAGGGGACATCACCATGGGGACAGGTGGGGAAATAAGGGGACGTCACCATGGGGACATACGGGGAAATATGGGGACGTCACCATGGGGACAGGTGGGGAAATATGGGGTCGTCACCATGGGGACAGGTGGGGAAATATGGGGACGTCACCATGGGGACAGGTGGGGAAATATGGGGACGTCACCATGGGGACAGGTGGGGAAATAAGGGGACATCACCGTGGGGACATATGGGGACGTCACCATGGGGACAGGTGGGGAAATAAGGGGACATCACCATGGGGACAGGTGGGGAAATATGGGGACATCACCATGGGGACATACGGGGAAATATGGGGACATCACCACGGGGACATATAGGGGCATATGGGGAAATAAGGGGACATCACTATGGGGACGTGTGGGGACACCAACATGGGGACGTGGGGAAATAAGGGGACATAACCATGGGGACAGGTGGGGAAATAAGGGGGCATCACCATTGGGATATGTGGGGACATCACCATGGGGACATATTGGAACATTATCTTGGGGACATACAGGGACATGTGGGGACATTACACTGGGGACATCACTATGGGGACTTCGTCATGGAGAAGTATGGGGACATATGGAGACATATGGGGACACCAGCAGGGAGGCAAATGGGGGGACATATGGAGACATATGGGGACACCAGCAGGGGGGCAAATGTCCATGCATGGGGACATGCAGGGACAGCACCTTGGGGACGCATGAGGACACCAGCAGAGGGACATATGGGGACATTACATTGGGGACATACGGAGATGTATGGGGACATCACCATAGGGACATGTGGGACAAATGGGGAAATAAGGGGACATCACCATGGGGACAGGTGGGGACATATGGGGACATTACACTGGGGACGTATGGGGACATGTGGAGACACCAGCATGGGGACATCACTTTGCTGTCACCATTCTGGGGACATTACTTAGGGGACATGCACACATCTGGGTCCCCCAGCCCCACAGCCTACACCGTACCACCACAGTGTTGCCATGGTGACGGTGAGGTGTCACCGGCCCAGGTGTCACGGAACAGCTGGAGAGAAATGGGTAGGTTGTCCCATAGACAGACAGGCAGAGGGCAGACACAGAGAGGGGGTTGCTGCCATGGAGACAGGGCAGGGTGTTCCTGGTGTGGTTGTGATGGTGATGGTGTGGGGGTGTCCCTTACCTGTGAGCGGGGCCCTCATGGACCGAGCGGGGCGGTTGTTGCCGGGCGTTTCGGCGGGGGGTCACAGCCGGCACGGCCACCTGTAAGGACACAGCGTTGTCATAACCATAGCAACAGCATGGTGACAACGTGGCAGACCCACAGCAAACAACAGCATCCACATGGCAGCTCCAGAACAACGCCACAACACCCCACAATAACCCCGTGACACCGCCATGACAACCTTACAACCCCATGACATCACCATGACAACCCCACAACAGCCCCAAACAACCCCACAGCACCCCTAACAGTGTCCAGCTGTGGGGTTGCAGCTACAGCTGGCGGGGTGACAGCGCTGCAGGTTGTCATTCAGCAGCCGCTGCCTGTGATTTAGTGGCCACCAGCTGTGATTGAGTGGCAGCTGGTTGTGATTTGGCGGCCACCGGCTGTAATTTAGCAGTCACCAACTCTAAGTCAGTGTCTGCTGGTTGTAACTTGATAGCCACCAGCTGCAATTTAGCGGCCACTAGTTGAAACTCACTGCTGGTAGTAAGCTATTAGCCACCAGTGGTGACTTAGGGGCCGCCAGTTGTTGTTTAGCAACCACCAGTTGTTATTCAGTGACCGCCGGTTGTGATTTGGTAGACACAGGTTGTCGTTTAGCAGCCACTGGTTGTGATTTGGTGGCCACCAGTTGTCATTTAGCAGCCACTGGTTGTGACTGAGTGGTCACCAGCTGAAATTTAACAACCACCGGTTGTAAGTGAGCGGCCACAGGCTGCAGTTTAGTGGCCACCGGTTGTAAATCAGTCAGCTGGTTGTAACTTAGCCATCAGTTGTAGTTTGGCCACCACTGGTTGTGGTCCAGGAGCCGCTGACTGTGACCTGATGGCCACTGGTTTGGCTGTCACCAGCTGCCATCCAGTGTGGTTTGGTAGTCACCGGTTGTCACTTAGCAGCCAATAAGTGTGACTCTGTGGCCATCAGTTGTGATTCAGGGGCCACCAGCTGTGACTCGGGGGGGCATACGGCCACGTGTCACCCAGCACAGTACTGTCACCACCGGTGGGGATGGGGATGGTCACCCTCGACGGCAGCAGGCACGTGAGTGACAACGGGGTGACAATGGGGTGACCCTGGGGACAGAGAAGAGGTGACACTGTCACCATGGGGGGTAACAGCAGCCAGGTGATGCGATGGCTGGGTGACATGAGAGGAGTGACGTCAGTAGAGAACGGTCAGGGAGCGTGTACAGTGTCACCTGGAAGCCGTGTGACAACACTGTGAGAGGACCGGGGGACAGGAGGGGGGAGCAACTGGAAGAGGGTGACACTGGGAGAACAATCAGAGGTTGGGGGTGATGCGGTGGGAACAACTGGCACTGGGGTGACAAGGGGGGAACAACCGTCAGGGGGTTACACTGTGGGACAGGAGGCAGAGGGGTGACAGCGGCAAAACAACCGGCAGAAAGGTGACATTACTGGGACAGGAAGTGCTGGAGTGACAACATGGGGATGAATGGCAGTGAGGTGACACTGAAGGAAAAACCAGCAGAGGGGTGGCACTGTGGGGACAACCAGTGGAAGGGCGACACTACGGGGACAGACAGTGTTGGTGTGACACCATGGGGACAAGCGGTAGGAAGGTGACACCGAGGAAACAACTGGCAGAAGGGTGACATGATGGGGACAACAGGTGGAGGGGTTGGGGACAGTTGGTTTTGGGGTGACACCATGGGGACAACAGGCGGAGGGGTGGCACTGGAGGGACAACTGGTGGTAAGGTGACACTGAAGAAACAACCAGCGGAGGGGTGACACTATGGGGACAACTGGAGCGGGGGGGTGACACAACGAGGACAGGAACTGTTGGAATGTCACCGTGGGGACAACCAGCAGCGAGGTGACACTTAAGAAACAACCGGCAGACAGGTGACACGTTGGGACAGGCGGTGTTGGTGACACCGTGGGGACAACAGGAAGAAGGATGGCATTGTGGGGACAACCAGCAGGGGGGTGGAAACTGTGGGGATAAACGACAGGGAGGTGACACCGGGGGAACAACTGGAGTTGGGGTGACACTGAGGGGCAACCAACGGAGGAGTGACACAGTGGGGACATGCAGCGTTAGGTGACATCATGGGGACAACCAGCAGAGGGGTGACACCGGGGACAGGGGGCGTTGGGACAACTATGGACACTATGGACACTATGGGGACACTGGGACAACTATATGGACACTATGGGGACAACCAACAGGGGTGGCACTACGGGGACGCCACGGGTGGTTGGGTGACGCCGTGGGGCCACGAGGCGTTGGGGTGACACCATTAGGGTGACACCATGGGGAGAATCGGTGTTGGGGTGGCGCTGAGGGACGAGAGGGAGGTGTGGCACTATGGGGACAACGGGTGGAAGGGACGCAGGGGGGACGGGTGGCGTCGGGGTGGCACCGAAGAAACAACCGGCAGAGGGGTGGCAGGTTGGGACGGACGGTGTTGGTGACACCGTGGGGACAACCAGCAGAGGGGTGACACCGGGAACGGGAGGCGTTGGGGTGACACTACGGGGACAACCAACAGGGGTGGCACTACGGGGACGCCACGGGTGGTTGGGTGACGCCGTGGGGCCACGAGGCGTTGGGGTGACACTGGGGGCAACCAATGGAGGAGCGACACGGCGGGGACAGGCAGCGTTAGGTGACGCCGTGGGGACAACCAGCAGAGGGGTGACGCCGTGGGGGTCGGGAGGCGACACCGAGGGGACAAGCGGGAGGTGTGGCGCTACGGGGACAACGGGTGGAAGGGACGCAGGGGGGGACGGGGGCACCGAAGAAACAAACCGGCGGAGGGGCGGCAGGTTGGGGACGGGCGGCGGAGGCAGCGGAGGGGGGGTGAGGGGGGGGGGGGGGGGGGCGTGGGCCCGACTGACGCAGCGCGAGGCCTCCGGGCCGGGAGGGGGGGGGGGGGGACGGGGGGGGCGGGGGACGGGGGGGGGGAAAGGGGGGGGATGGAGGGGGGGGGGCGGAGGCGGAGGGCGGGCGCGGGGGGGAGCGGGGCGGCGGGCCGCGGGGTGTGACGCAGCAACGGGGAGAGCTTCGGGGGGGGGGAGGGAGGGGGGAACGCCGGAACCCCGCGCTGAGCCGAACCGTGGGAGAGGAGGGGGTGAGGGGGGGGGGGGGGGTTAACGCCCGCGGTTGCCATGGAGACCCCCCCCCCACGGCCGCGGACCCCCCCCCCCCCCCCTTGTCCCCCCACGCGACCCCCACCTCCATCCGCCGCCCCTCGGCCCGACGTCGCCGCGGTAACGGCCCCGCATCGCACCGGTTCCCCCGGCGACGGGCGGCCGGCTGTCACCCGGCTGTCACCCCGCTGTCGCCACGGCAACAACCGCCCCCCCCCGCCCCCCCCCCCGGCGTCCCCGCGGCCTTCCCTCGGCCGCTCCCCCCTCCCCGCGGGCGCAGCCCCCCGCCCAGGTCCTGGCAGGGAAAGACCTTTCACCCGCGGCCAATGGCAGCTCGGCGTCTCGGCCCCGCCCCTCGACGCAACGGGTAGAGACCAATAGGGAAGCGAGGGGAGGCCGTGCCACAGCAGGATGTCACCTGGATGCAAGGGGACACAAGTGGGGACACAACCTGGGACACAGCAGGATGTCATCTGGATGCAAGGGGACACAAGTGGGTGGCACAACGGGATGACACCTGGGGTGCAAGGGGACACAAGTGGGGACACAACCTGGGACACAGCAGGATGTCATCTGGATGCAAGGGGACACAAGTGGGGACACAACCTGGGACACAGCAGGATGTCATCTGGATGCAAGGGGACACAAGCGGGTGGCACAACAGGATGACACCTGGGATGCAAGGGGACACAAGTGGGTGGCAGAATGGGATGACACCTGGGGTGCAAGGGACACAAGTGGGGACACAAAGTGGGGACACGACGGGGGGCACAACGGGATGACACCTGGTGTGCAAGGGGACACAAATGGGGACACAACTGGGTGGCACAAAGGGATGA
Organism: Crossoptilon crossoptilon; assembly: GCA_036346035.1. Classification (NCBI taxonomy): domain Eukaryota; kingdom Metazoa; phylum Chordata; class Aves; order Galliformes; family Phasianidae; genus Crossoptilon; species Crossoptilon crossoptilon. Next base: position 21,552 of record JARXNR010000497.1, read on the forward strand.
CACCTGGGGTGCAAGGGGACACAACCAGGGACACAACAGGATGTCATCTGGGGTACGAGGGGACACAAGTGGGGACACAAGTGGACAACGCTTGGTGTGCAAGGGGACACAACCAGGAAACAATAGGATGATACCAGGGATGCAACCGAGGACACAATGGGTGACACAACAGGATGTCACCTGGGGTGCAAGGGGACACAATCAGAACACACTTGGGGTGCAAGGGGACACAATTGGAGACACAACAGGATGATAACAGGGGTACAAGGGGATGCAACCAAGGACACAGTGGGTGACACAGCAAGATGACACCAGGGGTGCAAGGGAGAAGAGTGAAACAAATGGCACAACAGGTGACACAAGCAGGGGGGATACAACTGGATGTCACCAGGGGTAGGAGGGGACACAAGAGGGGACACAAGAGGTGACACAACCATGGTATGAGAGGACACAAGGTGACACAACCAGAGATAAGAGATGACACAAGAGGTGACACAATCTGGGTATGAGTGGACACAAAAATTGGCACAACCAGCAGTAAGAGGGGACACAACCTGTGACACAGCTGGGGGTACAAAGGGACACAGCAGGACACCACCAAAACGTGAGGTTGACACAACAGGTGGCAACACAACCGGTGCCACCACAGGTGATGCTGTGCAGTGGTGCACAATCAGGGGGGGCAGGCGGTGTTTGTGTGTGTCACAGTCACCCCCTCTTGGGGAGGGGAAAACAGGCTGAGCGGGCACCACCACCACCACCACCACCCCCCCACGGCGTGTGGGGACAGCAGTGGGGATGGTGACACCACAGTCAGAGCTCCTGGGTACAGGTGGATGTCAGTGCACTGCCCTGCTGGCGTGAGGGCAACGTGGTGACACAGGGACAGGGGAAGGACACCCCAACTGCTCCGTACTCTGCCCCTAAATAAGTGCCCCAACTCCCCCCCCCTAAATTCCCCCAACCCCCTTTTCCTCCCCCTAGGACCCTCACACCGTACCCCCAAGAATTTTAACACCCTTTCTTCTCCAACGCTCCGCGCTAGGCCCGAAGCCTCAGCCTTTCCCAGCAGCGCTGCCCGGGCGGCGCTCCCCGAAGGCGGACACAGCGCCACGCAAGGCCGGGGATGAGTAGGCCTCAAAGCGGAACACCGCTCGGCAATCTCCGGCCACTTCCGGCAACACTCGGCGACCGGAACAGGAAGTCCCAGCGGAAAGCCACGCCTTCTCATGAATATTCACTCAATTCGACAGCACCGCCCATCGCGGCGGCGGAACACGAGCGGAGACCGAGGTCTGGCCACGCCCCCTCCGCGTTAAACCCCGCCCCCCGCGCTGAGCGAGGCTATATAAGGCGGTGCGCAGACCATCTTCGCTCAGTCGCGCCGGAGAGCGCGCCGCGGCCGGAAGGGAAAAGGGGGGTCTCCGGCGCGGCGGTGTTACGAGCTCGCGGTCGCGGCGTGGATCCGCGATCGCGGGAGTGTAGCCGGTTACCGGCGTGTGTCGCGATAGAGCTGTAGGAGCGGCGTCTGTCGGCCGCTTTCCGGCGGAGCCATGCACGGCGGAGCGCCGTCGGGCGACAGCGCGTGCCCGCTGCGCACCATCAAGCGGGTGCAGTTCGGGATCCTCAGCCCCGATGAGATGGTACAGCCGCGGGGGGGCTGGGGGGGGGGAGCGGAGCGGCACCGAAGGGGCTGGGGGGGGGGGAGCGGAGCGGGCGGGGGGAGCAGCGAGACGGCGGGGGAGGAGGAGGGAAGAGAGGCGGCTGCGCACGCGCGTGCCGTTGGGTCCGCCGGGAACAGCGCCCCCCGCAGGTCGGCAGCGGCAGTGCAGCCACGGGGGGCGGAGGGAGGAAGTTGGGGGGGGGGCTGTTAGAGGGGGTTTGGGGGTCTCTGGTGGGGGGGGGAGTGGGGGTTATTGGGGGGCGTTGAAGGGGCTCTGGGCCCTATGGGGACGCTTGGGGGGTCGTTACGGTGCTTTTGAGGGGTCTCTGGGGGTTATGGGGGGGCTGTGGGGGGATTTTGGGATCGTCTGGGGGGGCCTTGGGGGCTTATTGGGGGGTTCGGGGGGGGCTTTGGGCCCTACGGGGGTCGTTATTGTGTTCTGTGGGGGTCCTTGGGGGTTGGGGGGGGGTCCTTTGGGGTCCTGGGGGTTATAGGGGATGGCATAGGGAGGCTCTATGGGGGTCACTTGGGGGGGCGTTATGGTGCCTTGGGGGTCCCAGGGCGTTATTGGGGGGGGGCTTGGGGGCTTTGAGCCCTATGGAAGTCACTGGGGGGCTTTTTGGGGGGGTGTTGTGGTGTCCTGGGGGCGTTTTGGGGATTATTGGGAGGGATCTGGGGGGGTTCTGGGCCCTATGGGGATAATCTGGCGGGGGGGGGGGGGGGGGGGCGAGTGAAGTGGGAGTTATTGGAGGTGTTTGGAGGGGGGGGGGGGATTTTAGCCAAATGGGGGCCATTGTGGGGTTATTATGGGGGTCTGGGTTCTGTGGGGATCATTGGGGGGGGGGGGGGTCCTTGAGTGGGCTCTGAGCCCTATGGAGGTCACTGGGGGGGTCCTGGGGGGAGGTCATTGCGGTTCTTTGGGGGGGCTTTTGGGGATTATTGGGAGGGGTCTGGGGGCTCTGGGCTCTATGGGGATCCTATGGGTTGTGTTTGTGGTCTTTTGGGGTTTATTTTGGGGGGGGGGGAGCGTTGGTGGAGGGCACTGGAGGGAACCCGGGTTTTATATTGGAGGTTTCTGTAGTTTTTTGGGGGTGCTGGGGGGGTCGTTAGGATTTACGGGGATCCTGTGGTTCTCTTTTTTTTGGGGGGGGGGGGGGGAGGGGGGAGTCGCTTGTGGGGTGTTTTGAAATCTGTGGGCTCTTATTATGAGGGGGGGTCGTTGAGGAGGGGTCTGTAGGGGGAACTTTGGGGTCTCTTTTGGGAGGAGAAAAGTGTTGGGGTCCCACAGTGGGGGGGAGGAGGGGGGGGTGAAACTTTGGGGTCCTGTAGTGCTGGGGAAGGAGGACTTTTGGGGGGGGGTTGGGGGCAGGGAGGGGGAGGGAACTTTGGGGTTCGATGGGTGGGCAGGAAGTATTGGGGATCTTTTTTTGGAGGGGGGGGTGGGTAATTTTGAAGTCATGGGGGGTGGAATTTTGTCCTGGGGTGGGGGGGCTTTGGGGGTCGCTTTGGGGGTGGGGGGGCTTTGGGGATCCCTTTTGGGGGGGGCAGGGGGATTTTGGGGGTTCCTTTGGGGGTGGGGGGGGCTTTGGGGATCCCTTTTGGGGGGGGCAGGGGGATTTTGGGGATTCCTTTAGAGGTGGGGGGGCTTTAGGGGTTGCTTTGGGGGTGGGGGGCTTTGGGGATCCCTTTGGGGGGGCAGGGGGATTTGGGGGGTTCCTTTAGGGGTGGGGGGGCTTTAGGGGTCGCTTTGGGGGTGGGGGGGCTTTGGGGATCCCTTTGAGGGGGGCAGGGGGATTTTGGAGGTCGCTTTGGGGGTGGGGGGGCTTTGGGGCTCCCTTTTGGGGGGGGACAGGGGGATTTTGGGGGTTGCTTTGGGGGCGGGGGGGCTTTGGGGATCCCTTTGGGGGGGGCAGGGGGATTTTGGGGGTCACTTTGGGGTTGGGGGGGCTTTGGGGATCCCTTTGGGGGGGCAGGGGGGTTTTGGGGGTCACTTTGGGGTTGGGGGGGCTTTGGGGATCCCTTTGGGGGGACAGGGGGGTTTTGGGGGTCACTTTGGGGGTGGGGGGGCTTTGGGGATCCCTTAGGGGGGACAGGGGGATTTTGGGGGTTGCTTTGGGGGCGGGGGGGCTTTGGGGATCCCTTTGGGGGGGCAGGGGGATTTTGGGGGTCACTTTGGAGGTGGGGGGGCTTTAGGGGTTACTTTGGGGGTGGGGGGGCTTTAGGGGTTGCTTTGGGGATCCCTTTGGTGGGGCAGAGGGATTTTGGGGGTCGCTTTGGGGGTAAGGGGGCTTTGGGGATTCCTTTAGGGAGCGGGGGGGGTTGGGGGTTGCTTTGGGGTTCTTTTGGGGGGTGGGGGGCTTTGGGGGTTCCTTTGGGGTCATATGGAGGGAGGCGTCCTTTGCTGGGGGGGAAGATGTGGAATCTTTAGGATCCCGCAGTTGGGGGGGAGGAAACTGGGGTCCTGGACAGGAGGGGAAGGGGGCTGGGGGTATTGGGATGAGATTTTGGGATGAGGGGGGGGTCTGACAACATTTCACCCCCCCCTTCCCTTTCCAGAAACGGATGTCGGTGACGGAGGGCGGCATCCGGTACCCAGAGACCACAGAGGGGGGGAGACCCAAACTGGGGGGGCTGATGGACCCCCGGCAGGGCGTCATCGAGCGCACCGGGCGCTGCCAGACCTGTGCTGGTAAGGGGGGGCCAAACCCACAACCCCAAATGACCCAAAATAGCCCTGAAAAAGACCCCTGAAATGACCCCAAAATAGCCCGAATTCTCTGAAATAACCCCCAAAATTATCCCCAAATGACCCAAATTCTCCGAACTATTTAAGATTTTTTCTGTTTTTTTTTTGCTGTGCTAGATTGAAGTTGGTTTGGATTTTAGAAATCCACTGAAATATTCTCAAAATGCCAGTGTTTTTTTTTTGAGATTAACATAATTATTATAAATCGCCCCCGAATTAATTGGCATGTTATAAGTTGCCCCCAAATTTCCTCTCAAATTTTACAGATCGCCCCAAATTCAGCATTAGAATCATCCCAAAGTTCTCCAAAATCCTACAAAATTATTCCAGAATCCCAGAAGTTTCCCAAAGTTATCCTGAAAGTCCTCTAAAATTTGGTCAGAGTGCCATTATTTTTCCCAAATTATCCCAGAATGTCAGAAATTTCCCTGAATTGTCCCAAAATGTTCTCAAAACCACCGAAATTCTCCAAAATTACCCCAAATTCCATCGATCCCCCCCACAGCTTTCCCCAAATTACTCCAAATCTGCACAAAATTGCCCCCAAATCTCTGAAATCCCCCCCCAAAATTGCCCAAATTTGGGGCTGGAAATACCCAAAATTGGATGGATCGCCCCAAACTTCCCCAAATTCAGTGGAATTCTCACAAATCAATTAATTCCCACAGCTCAAAAAATTGTTGTCTCGAAAATTTCCCCCAAGTTTGTCTCAGAATTTCCGTGAATTGTCTCAAAATTGTCCCCAAATTTTTTGAAATTCTCTTAAATTACCTCAAAATATTCAGGATTGTCCCAAAAATTCTTCAAAATCTTTCTAAATCCCTTCCATCTCCCCCCAAGTTCTCCCTGATTTCCCCCTAAATGCTGCAAATTCTCCAATTTTTCCCCAAATTATCTCAAAGTTTCCCAAAATTACCCCCCAAATCCCATCACCCCCCTCCAAATTGCCCCAAATTACCCCAAAACCCACAGCTCGCCCCCCCACACTTTCATAAAATCACCCCCAAATCCCATAAACTCGCCCTAATTATCTCATTGTCTAATTAACCCCCACGTTTTGTAAAACGACCCCAAACTTTATTATTTTTTTTGCTTTAAAGCAGCCTGAAATTGCCCCAAATGTCATTAATTCCTTCACAGTTTCCCACAATTGCTTGCAGAGTCTTATGGAATTCCTACAAACCTTATAAATGCTCCTAACTAAATTAATTAATCCATTCCCCAAATTGGTGCCCCACAATTACTCTCCAAAATTGCCTCAAAATTATCCCAAAATTTTTTGACGTTGTCTCAAAATTATCCTTAAGTTTTCCACCGTGACCCCAAATCTCATCAAATCTCCCCCAAATTGCCCCAAATCCCATGAATCTTAAGTTTCACCTCAAATTCCCCCCCCAAAATGACCCCAAAGCCATCAGTTCCCCCTAATTTCCCAGGATTATCCCGAAATTTCTCAGGAATTCCCACAAATCCCAGAATTATCCCCAAAGTTTTTTTCCTCAGTTCTCAGGAATTCCCCCCAAATGGTTTCAGAATCCCATAAATTCTCCCAAATAAGCCTCAAATCCTTTAAAAGCTCCCAGATTTCCCCAAGATTCTCCCAAATCCCAGAATTCCCCCAAATTTGCCCCAAATCGCCCCCACATCCCATCAGTTCACCCAAATTTCCCCCCTAAAATGACCCAAATCCCACAAAGTGACCCCAATTTTTGCTTTAAAAAGGGCTGAAAATGCCCCAAATGCTACAAATGCCCCCAAACTTTTCCAAATTGCCCCACAAATTTTGGGAAACGAATGCAAACCCAATAAATATTTTCTCATTTACTGCTAAGTTAATTAGTCCCCAAATTAACCCCCAAGTACCATAAATTACCCCAAATCATGTCCCTTAAAGTTCCCGGATTTTCCTGAATTGTTTCAAAATGACCTCGAAGCTTTTCCCCAGATTACCCCTAAATTCTCCAGAATTACCCCAAATTCTGTCCATTTCCCCCAAATTTCCCACCTGGTTGTCCAAAATTGCCCCAAATTCCATCAGTTTGCTCCAAATTCCTCCAGTCCGCCCCCAAATCGCCCCAAATTCCTCCAGTCTGCCCCCAAAATTGCCCCAAATTCCTCCATTCTGCCCCCAAATCACCCCAAATTCCATCAGTTTGCCCCAAATTCCTCCAGTCTGCCCCCAAATTGCCCCAAATTCCTCCAGTCTGCCCCCAAATCACCCCGAATTCCATCAGTTTGCTCTGAATTCCTCCATTCTGCCCCTAAAATTGCCCCAAATTCCTCCAGTCTGCCCCTAAAATTGCCCCAAATTCCTCCATTCTGCCCCCAAATTCCTCCCAGTTTGGCCCCCCCAAATTGCCCCAATTCCTCCAGTCTGTCTGCCCCCTCACCCCAAATTCCCCAGTTGCTTCTGAATTCCTCCATTTTGCCCCCAATTTCACCCCAAATTCATCCATTCTTCTGCTTTTTGCCCCTTTTTGCCCCAAATTCCTCCCGTCACTGCCCTAAATGCCCCAAAATTCCTCCAGTCTGCCCCCCAAATCACCCCAAAACCCTTTTTCTCCTCCCCCTGCCCCTACAGAACAACCCGAAAATCAAGGACATCCTGGCCAAGTCCAAGGGGCAGCCCAAGAAGAGGCTGACGCACGTCTACGATTTGTGCAAAGGGAAAAACATCTGCGAGGGGGGGGAGGAGATGGACCACAAATTCGGGGTGGAGCAGCACGAGGGCGACGAGCCCGGCCGTGAGAAGGTCAGCCCGCTAATTAATGCTAATTAATTAATCGCCGGAGCCTCTCATTGAGCAGCTCTCAGTGATGAGAATCCCGCTGGGAGCGGCGGCGCTAACGAGGGACCCCACTAACGAGGAATGGGCAGCCCCGTTAATGACCCCGTTAACGACCCTATAACCCTCTATGGCCATGGTGGCTCTCAGCCCCCTATGGACACCCCCTCTAGTGACCCCCCTCCCCCCCCAATTAATGACCCTATTAACGACCCTATAAGGCCACAGTGGGCACAGGCACTACCAGCTCCATCACTGACCCCGTTAACGACCCTATTAATGACCTTATAACTCTTAAAGGGTCACGGTGGCTGCAGGTGCTACCAGCTCCATTTCTGACCCCGTTAATTACCCCATTAACAACCTTATAACTCTTGTAGGGTCACGGTGACTGCGGGCACTACGAGCCTCATTACTAACCCCACTAATTACCCCATTAATGACTCTTATATAGCCACGGTGGGCAGGCACTACCAGCCCTATTTGTAACCCTATCCATAACCCCGTTAATGACCCCATTAACGACTTTCTAACCTTTATAGGGTCACAATGGCTTCAGTTGCTACCAGCCCCGTTACTGACCCCACTAATTACTCCATTAAAGCCTCTTGTGGGATCACTGCAGTTGCTGCCAGCCCCATTACCAACCCCATTGCTGACCCCATTAATGATCTCATTAACGACCCCATAACCCTTATAGGGTCACGGTGGCTGCGAGTGCTACCAGCCCCAATATTAGCCCCATTACTGACCCCATTAACGGTCCCATAACCCTTATAGGGTCATGGTGGCTGCGGTTGTTACCGATCCCATTACCGACCCTGTTACCAGCCCCACACCCTTATAGGGTCCCGGTGGCTTCGGGTGCTACCGACCCCCTTTCTGACCCCATTACCAACCCCATAACCTTATAGGGTCACGGCGGCTGTGGTCGCTACCAGCCCCGTTACTGTCCCCATTACCGACCCCATAACCTTATAGGGTCACGGTGGCTGCGGTCGCTACCAGCCCCATCACTGACCCCATCCCCGACCCCATAACCTTATAGGGTCACGGTGGCTGCGGTCGCTACCAGCCCCATCACTGACCCCATCCCCGACCCCATTAACAACCCCCTATCCTTATAGGGTCACGGTGGCTGCAGTCATTACCAGCCCCATTACTGTCCCCATCCCCGACCCCATAACCTTATAGGGTCACGGTGGCTGCGGTCACTACCAGCCCCATTACTGTCCCCATTACCGACCCCATAACCTTTTAGGGTCACGGTGGCTGCGGTCGCTACCAGCCCCATCACTGACCCCATTACTGACCCCATTAACAACCCCCTCTCCTTATAGGGTCACAGTGGCTGCGGGTGCTACCAGCCCCATTACTGACCCCATGACCCTTATAGGGTCATGGTGGCTGCGGTTGCTACCAGCCCCATCAGTGACCCCATCCCCGACCCCATAACCTTATAGGGTCACGGCGGCTGCGGTCGCTAACAGCCCCATCTCTGCCCCCATCTCTGCCCCCATCACTGCCCCCATCACCGACCCCATAACCTTATAGGGTCACGGCGGCTGCGGTCGCTACCAGCCGCGCATCCGGCGCGTGGGGCTGGAGCTGTACGCCGAGTGGAAGCACGTCAACGAGGACTCGCAGGAGAAGAAGATCCTGCTGAGCCCCGAGCGCGTGCACGAGGTGCTGAAGCGCGTCCCCGACGACGAGTGCCTGGTGCTGGGCATGGACCCCAAGTTCGCCCGCCCCGAGTGGATGGTCTGCACCGTGCTGCCCGTGCCGCCGCTCGCCGTGCGCCCCGCCGTCGTCATGCAGGGGTCGGCCCGCAATCAGGTGGGGGTCCTTTGGGGGGGGGGGGGGGGTCCTTTGGGGGGGTGTTTTTGGGGTGTCCTCGGTTGTCCCCAGGGGTCCTTTGGGGGTCCTTAAGTGTCGTGTTTTGGGGGGGTCTTTTGGGGTGTCCTCAGTAGTCCCCAGGGGTCCTTTGGGGGTCCTTTTTGGGGGGGGGTCCTTTTTAGGGGGGGGTCCTTTGTAGTCCCCAGGGGTCCTTTGGGAGTCCTTAAGTGTCCTTTTTGGGGGGGAGGTCTTATTGGGGGGGTCTTATTGGGGGGGTCTTTTTGGGGTCCTTAGTAGTCCCTGGGGGTCCTTTGGGGGTCCTTAAGTGTTGTCTTTTGGGGGGGGTCTTTTGGGGTGGGTCTTTTGGGGTCCTTAGTAGTCCCTGGGGGTCCTTTGGGGGTCCTTAAGTGTCGTCTTTTGGGGGGGGTCTTTTGGGGTGGGTCTTTTGGGGTCCTTAGTAGTCCCGGGGGGTCCTTTGGGGGTCCTTTGGGGGTCCTTAAGCGTCCTCCTTTGGGGGGTCCTCAGTAGTCCCCAGGGGTCCTTTTTGGGGGGGGTTCTTTTTGGGGGGGGGTCTTTTGGGGTCCTTAGTAGTCCCGGGGGGTCCTTTGGGGGTCCTTAAATATCCTCTTTTTGGGGGGGTCTTTTTGGGGGGGTCTTTTTGGGGGGTCCTTAGTAGTCCCCAGGGGTCCTTTGGGGGGTCCTTAGTACTCCTCGGGGGTCCTTTTTGGGGGGTCCTTTTTGGGGGGTCCTTTGTAGTCCTCAGGTGTCTTTTTGGGGTCTCCTTTGGGGTCCTCAGCGGTCCTTAAGGTTCCTTAGAAATCTTTTTTGGGGTCTTCTTGGGGTCCCTAGGAGTTTTTAGGGATCTTTTTGGAGTCCTTAGTGGCCCTTAGGGATCTGGGGGGTCTCTTTAGGGGGGGTCTCTTTAGGGGGGGTCTCTTTAGGGGGGGTCTCTTTAGGGGGGGTCTCTTTAGGGGGGGTCTCTTTAGGGGTCTTTAAGGAACTGTTTGGGGTCGTTGGGGGGTGATTTGGGGTCATTGAGGACAGTTTGGAGTCATTGGGGGACCCATCTGGGGTCACTGGGTGGAAATCGGGGTCTTTTTGGGAAGTCCATTTGGGGTCTTTGAAGGCAGTTTGGGGTCATTAGGGGACCTATTTGGGGTTGGTCGTTGGGTGGGAATTGGGGTCTTTTTGAGGGGTCCATTTGGGGTCTTCAAGGGCAGTTTGGGGTCGTTGGGGGACCCATTTTGGGGGTCTGTTTGGGGTCTTCGGGTGGGAATTGGGGTCTTTTTGGGGGTTGCATTCAGGGTCTTTGAGGGGCAGTTTGGGATCCTTTTGGGGTCGTTGGGGAGCAGTTTGGGATTGTTGGAGGGCGATTTGGGGTCTTAGGGGTCATGGTTGGGGGGCGGTTTGGGGGTAATTAGGGGCTATTAGGGGGTGGTTGGGGGTCTCTTTGGGGGGGTGGGGCATTTTGGGGGTGGTTGGGGTCGTTGGGATCATTAGGGAGCTCATTAGGAGTCATTTGGGGTTTAGGGGTGACTGAGGAGCAGTTTGAGGCCCTTTTGGGGTTGTTGGGGTGGTCATTGGATCATTAGAGGAGCCTTTGGGGGGTCTTGTCTGGGAGGGGGGGGGTGCCTTCTTGGGGCCATTTGGGGACTCGCTTGGGGTTAGAGGATTTTTTGGGGGGGTCTTTTGTTTTTTTTGAGGGGGGGGGAGGAGTCTCAGATTGGGATTCTGTTTTGGGGAGGTTTGTGGGGTCCCGGATGGGGCTGGTGGTATCTTTTGGGGGACTCTTTGGGATCCTAGGTGGTGAATTCTATTTTTTTTTTTTTTTGGGGGGGGGGGAGGATTCTGTTTTTTTTGGGGGAGGGTCCCAGATGGGGACGGGGTTCTCTTTTTTTGTGGGGGGGGGGGCCTCTTTTGGGGGTGATCTTAGGGGTCCCAGATGGTGTTGGTTGGAGGGGGGAGGGCGTGGAGTCTTTGCGTTCCCAGCTATGGGAGCCCCCTGTGCCCTTTATAGGGCTGCTCTGGGGTCCACGTTGAGGGGGGGGCGGGGGGGGTCCCAGCCATACCTCACCCTTCTCTCCCCTCTTCTGCCCCCCCGCCCCTAGGATGACCTGACCCACAAGCTGGCAGACATTGTGAAGATCAACAACCAGCTGCGGCGCAATGAGCAGAACGGGGCGGCTGCCCACGTCATCGCCGAGGACGTCAAACTGCTGCAGTTCCACGTGGCCACCATGGTGGACAACGAGCTGCCTGGGCTGCCCAGGGTGAGGGGGGAGAGTCGGGGGGGTCTCAAAAAGGAGCTGGAATGGGGCTGGGTGGTCTCAAAGTGGGGCTGGGTGGTCTCAAAGTGGGGCTCGCGGTCCCAGAAATGGGATGAGGGGAGCGGAGTAGGGCTGAGTCGTCTTGTTGAAATGGGGCTGGGGGTCTTGCAATGGGGCTGGAGTGCAACTGGGGTGTCCAAGAGTGGAGGGTGGGGGGGTCCCAAAATAGGGCCGAGGTCGGTGTGGGGTGATGCTGGGGGTCCCTGATCCCCAGGTTGCCCCTCCATAGATAATGTAGAAGTTGGGGCAGCGCTGTGCGGAGCTATGGGGTGATGCTTCGGGGTGCTGTGGGTCTGTCCCACGTGTGGATCACTATGGGGTGCTATGAGTCTGACCCCCCAATTCTCCCCCCTTTTATCCCCCCAAGCGGTGCAGAAATCGGGTTGACTCTGTAGGGTGATACTGTGGATCATCATGGGGTGACATTATGGGGTGCTATGGGTCTGACCCCCAATTCTCCCCCTTTACACCCCCCCCTCCCACCCCCAGGCCATGCAGAAGTCGGGGTGACGTTATGAGGTGATGCTGTAGGTCAATATGGGGTGATGCTATGGGTCTGACCCCCACCTTCACCTCCCCAGGCCATGCAGAAGTCGGGGTGACGTTATGAGGTGAAGCTGTAGGTCAGTGTGGGGTGATGCTATGGGGTGATGCTATGGGTCTGACCCCCCACATCCCCCCCCAGGCCATGCAGAAGTCGGGGTGACATTATGAGCTGATGCTGTAGGTCGATATGGGGTGATGCTATGGGTCTGACCCCCACCTCTCCCCCGCAGACCATGCAGAAGTCGGGGTGACATTATGAGGTGATGCTGTAGGTCAATATGGGGTGATGCTATGGGTGAAGCTATGGGTCTGACCCCCACCTTCATTCCCCCCAGGCCATGCAGAAGTCTGATGGGGGGGGTGATGCTATGGGTCTGACCCCCACGTTCACCTCCCCAGGCCATGCAGAAGTCAGGGTGACATTATGAGGTGATGCTGTAGGTCAATATGGGGTGATGCTATGGGTCTGACCCCCACCTCTCCCCCCCAGGCCATGCAGAAGTCGGGGTGACGTTATGAGGTGATGCTGTAGGTCAATATGGGGTGATGCTATGGGTCTGACCCCCACCTTCATCCCCCCAGGCCATGCAGAAGTCGGGGTGACGTTATGAGGTGATGCTGTAGGTCAATATGGGGTGATGCTATGGGGTGATGCTATGGGTCTGACCCCCACCTTCATCCCCGCAGACCATGCAGAAGTCGGGGTGACGTTATGAGGTGATGCTGTAGGTCAGTATGGGGTGATGCTATGGGGTGATGCTATGGGTCTGACCCCCCACATCCCCCCCCAGGCCATGCAGAAGTCGGGGTGACATTATGGGGGCTGTTAGGTCAGTATGGGCCGCTGAAGTCTCTGACTCCCAGCACCTCCCCAGGCCATGCAGAAGTCGGGGGGAAGGAGGGCTGTAGGTGCAATATGAGGTGATGCTAACCTGATGGGGACCCCCACCTCTCCCCCCAGGCCGTGGGTGACGTTTATGAGGTGATGCTGTAGGTCAATATGGGGTGATGCTATGGGGTGATGCTACCCCCCACCCCAAACCCTCGCAGAAGTCGATGAGGTGATGCTGGGGTATGGGGTGATGCTATGGGTCTGACCCCCACCTTCACCTCCCCAGGCCATGCAGAAGTCGGGGCGGCCGCTGAAGTCTCTGAAGCAGCGGCTGAAGGGGAAGGAGGGCCGCGTGCGTGGGAACCTGATGGGGAAACGCGTGGATTTTTCGGCACGCACCGTCATCACCCCCGACCCCAACCTCGCCATCGACCAGGTGGGGGTCCCACGCTCCATCGCTGCCAACATGACCTTCGCTGAGATCGTCACCCCCTTCAACATCGACCGGTACGGGGCTGGGGGGGGCCGTGGGGGGAAGGGGACACTTAGAGGGGGACGTGTCACCACCGTGACCTTCTCTGTGGCCGTCACCCCTTTCAATATGGACTGGTAGGCAGATGGGGGGCAGCTGTGGGGCAGCTGTGGGGCTGGGAGGCCCCACGTGTTGGGGATGTGTCACCTGGGGGGCACAGATGTCACCATATGTCACCATTTCTGGGGGACACTGGGGGACACGTGGGGATGTTTGGGGACAGTCAAGGACTTTTGGGTCCCCTTTGAGGACACATTATGGGACACATGGGGACATTTGGGGGCAGTCAAGATCGTATGGGGGCTCTTGGGTCCCCTTTGAGGACACATGGGGACATTTGGGGACAGTCAAGGTCGTATGGGGGCTTTTGGGTCTCATTTGAGGACGCGTGGGGGGACACATGGGAACATTTGGGGACAGTCAAGGTCGTATGGGGGCTTTTGGGTCTCATTTGAGGACACGTGGGGGACACATGGGGACATTTGGGGACAGTCAAGATCGTATGGGGGGGACACATGGGGACATTTGGGGACAGTCAAGGTCGTATGGGGGCTCTTGGGTCTCATTTGAGGACACGTGGGGGGACACATGGGGACATTTGGGGACAGTCAAGGTCGTATGGGGGCTTTTGGGTCCCGTTTGAGGACACGTGGGGGACACATGGGGACATTTGGGGACAGTCAAGATCGTATGGGGGCTCTTGGGTCCCCTTTGAGGACACATGGGGACATTTGGGGACAGTCAAGGTCGTATGGGGGCTTTTGGGTCTCATTTGAGGACACCTGGGGGGACACATGGGGACAGTCAAGGTTGTATGGGGGCTTTTGGGTCTCATTTGAGGACACGTGGGGGACACATGGGGACAGTCAAGATCGTATGGGGGCTTTTGGGTCCCCTTTGAGGACACGTGGGGGACACATGGGGACATTTGGGGACAGTCAAGATTGTATGGGGGCTCTTGGGTCCCCTTTGAGGACACGTGGGGACATTTGGGGACAGTCAAGGTCGTATGGGGGCTTTTGGGTCCAATTTGAGGACACGTGGGGGACACATGGGGACAGTCATTGTATGGGGGCTCTTGGGGACACATGGGGTCACATGGGGGTTCAAGGCGTATGGGGGCTTTTGGGTCTCATTTGAGGATACGTGGGGGACACATGGGGACAGTCAGGGTCGTATGGGGGCTTTTGGGGTCTCATTTGAGGACACATGGGGGACACATGGGGACAGTCAAGGTCGTATGGGGGCTTTTGGGGTCTCATCTGAGGACACATGGGGGGACACATGGGGACAGTGCAGCTTGTATGGGGGCTTTTGGGTCCCCTTTGAGGACACGTGGGGGACACATGGGGACATTTGGGGACAGTCAAGGTCGTATGGGGGCTTTTGGGTCCAATTTGAGGACACGTGGGGGACACATGGGGACATTTGGGGACAGTCAAGGTCGTATGGGGGCTCTTGAGTCTCATTTGAGGACACCTGGGGGGACGCATGGGGACAGTCAAGGTCGTATGGGGGCTTTTGGGTCTCATTTGAGGACACGTGGGGACACTGGGTAGCACTTGGGTCCTCTTTGGTCCAATTTGGGGGCACTGGGTGACACATGGGTGACACATGAGAACCCACGGATGACACTGAGTGACACATCAGTCTACTTTGGGGACCTGTGGATGACACTTGGGTCCCCTTTGGGTCCTTGTTGGGGACAGTGGGTGCCATGGGGTGACACTGGTGTCCCTGCAGGCTGCAGGAGCTGGTGCGGCGTGGGAACAGTCAGTACCCTGGTGCCAAATACATCATCCGCGACAACGGGGACCGCATCGACCTCCGCTTCCACCCCAAACCCAGCGACCTGCACCTGCAGACCGGCTACAAGGTGCGCCCCACACGGCTGTGGGGTGGGAATCTGACGTTAGAGTTCGGGTGTCGGGGTGCCTCTGTGGGTCTGACTGTAGATTTAGGCGTTGGGGTGTCCCTGTGGATCTGACCGTGAGGTTTTGGGGTCTCACTGTGGCTCTGACTGCGGTGTTTGGGTGTTCCTGTGGGTCTGACTGTAGTGCTTGGGTGGGTCTGTCTGACTGTAGGCTTTGGGTGTTGGGCTGTCTGACTGTAGGTTTTGGTGTTGGGGTGTCCCTGTGGATCTGACTGTGAGGTTTTGGGGTCTCACTGTGGCTCTGACTGCGGTGTTTGGGTGTTCCTGTGGGTCTGACTGTAGTGCTTGGGTGGGTCTGTCTGACTGTAGGCTTTGGGTGTTGGGCTGTCTGACTGTAGGTTTTGGCGTTGGGGTGTCCCTATGGATCCGACTGTGAGGTTTGGGGGTCTCACTGTGGCTCTGACTGCAGTGTTTGGGTGTTGGGGTGTCCCTGTGGGTCTGACTGTAGTGCTTGGGTGTCCCTGCAGGTCTGTCTTGACTGTAGCTTTGGGTGTTGGGGTGTCACTGTGGGGTTTTGGGGTCTCCCAGTGGATCTGGCTGTAGCTTTGCCTTCTGAGGTGTCCCTGTGGATCTATCTGACTGTAGCTTTGGGTGTTGGGATGTCACTGTGGGGTTTTGGGGTTTCCCAGTGGTTCTGGCTATAGCTTTGCCTTCTGAGGTGTCCCTGTGGATCTATCTGACTGTAGCTTTGGGTGTTGGGGTGTCACTGTGGGGTTTTGGGGTCTCCCAGTGGATCTGGTTGTAGCTTTGCCTTCTGAGGTGTCCCTGTGGATCTATCTGACTGTAGCTTTGGGTGTTGGGGTGTCCCCACGTGGGTCTGACTGTAGGTGTGGGTGTTGGGGTCTCCCTGTGGGTTCGACTGTGGGGTTCTGGGGTGTCCCTGTCAGTCTGACTGTAGCTTTGCCTTTTGAGGTGTCTTTATGGGATTTGACTGTAGGTTTTGGGTTTTAGGGTGTCCCCGTGGGTCTGACTGTAGGGTTTTGAGCTGTCCCTATGGGTGTGACTGTAGCTTTGGGTTTTGGGGTGTCCCTGTCGTTCTGTCTGACAGTAGGTTTGGGTGTCGGGGTGTCTCCCCGTGGGTCTGACTGTAGTGTCGGGGTGTTTCCAGGTGGAGCGTCACATGTGCGACGGTGACATCGTCATCTTCAACCGTCAGCCCACCCTGCACAAGATGTCCATGATGGGGCACCGCGTGCGAATCCTGCCCTGGTCCACCTTCCGCCTCAACCTCAGGTGCCCCACACCACACCCCATAAGTCACCCCCAAAAGTGACCCCTGAACTGCCACGGAACCCACAGCTGTGACCCCATACGTGTCCCCCATACGTGTCCCCCGACACGTCCTTGTCATGTCCCCTTGCGTGTCCGTGTGTCCCCATGTCCCCCAACATGTTCCCATGTCGTGTCTCCCAGTGCTTCCCCTTGATGTGTCCCCATACCTCCTGATGCCCCCAGTGTGTCACCCTGTCCCCTCTTGTGTCCCAGTGTCCCCCCATGTCTCCCTTGATGTGTCCCCAATGTGTCCCCATGCCTCCTGATGTCCCCGGTGTGTCCCCCCACGTCTCCTTTGATGTGTCCCCACATCCCCCAACATGTCCCCATGCCCCATGCCGTGTCCCCCAACATGTTGCCGTGTCCCCAGTGTGTCCCCATGCCTCCTGATGCGTCCCCAATGTGTCACCTTGTCCCCTGTCGTGTCCCTTCACGTCTTCCTTGAAGTGTCCCCATGTCGTGTCCCCCAGTGTGTCATGATCCCCGTGTCCACCATGTACCACACCACCCCAACATGTGTGGCCCCCCCCCCCCCATTTTGTGTCCCCGGTGTGTCCCCATGCTGTGTCCCCCAACACGTTGCCATGTCCCCAGTGTGTCCCCATGCCTCCTGATGTCCCTTGATGTGTCCCTTGATGTGTCCCCATGTCCCCAGTGTGTCCCCATGCCTCCTGATGTCCCTTGATGTGTCCCCATGTCCCCAGTGTGTCCCCATGCTGTGTCCCCCAACACGTTGCCGTGTCCCCAGCGTGTCCCCATGCCTCCTGATGTCCCCAGTGTGTTCCCCCACATCTCTCTTGATGCATCCCCACGTCCCCCAGCATGTCCCCATGCCCCATGCCGTGTCCTCCAATGTGTCCCCATGTCCCCAGTGTGTCCCCATGTCCCCAGTGTGTCCCCATGCCTCCTGATGTCCCCAGTGTGTCCCCCCACGTCTCCCTTGACGTGTCCCCACATCCCCCAGCATGTCCCCATGCCCCATGCTGTGTCCCCCAGCGTGTCCCCATGCCCTATGCCATGTCCCCCCACATGTTGCCATGTCTCCCCAACATGTCCCCACGCCCCAGTGTGTCCCCATGTCCTGTGTCCCCCCACATGTTGTCCCCACAGTGTTGCTGTTGTCCCCCCACGTGCCCCATATGTCCCCCCATGCCCGTGCTGGGTGTGCCCCATGCCCCAGTGTCACCATGCCCATTTTGTGTCCCCATGCATCCCCCGCTGTGTCCCCCATATGTCCCCCATGTTATGTCCCCCGTGTCACCATGCCCCGTGCTGTGTCCCCCAACGTGTCACCATGCCCCATGCTGTGTCCCCCAAGTGCTGTCCCCATGTCCCTCCATGCTGTGTGTCCCATACATGCTTGTGTCCCCCAGCGTGTCACCATGCCCCCCATGCTGTGTCCCCCAACATGTCCTGCTGTGTCCCCAAACGTGTGTCCCCCTGTGTCCCCCTACATGTCCTTATGTCCCCCAACGTGTCACCATGCCCCATGCTGTGTCCCCCAACGTGTTGCTGTGTCCCCAACGTGTCACCATGCCCCATGCTGTGTCCCCCTACATGTCCTTATGTCCCATAACGTGTCACCATGCCCCATGCTGTGTCCCCCTACATGTCCTTATGTCCCCCAGTGTGTCACCATGCCCCGTGCTGTGTCCCCCAACGTGTTGCTGTGTCCCCGACGTGTCCTGGTGCCACACGCTGTGTCCCCCTACATGTCCTTATGTCCCATAACATGTCACCATGCCCCATGCTGTGTCCCCCAACGTGTTGCTGTGTCCCCAGCGTGTCCTGGTGCCCCATGCTGTGTCCCCCTACATGTCCTTATGTCCCACAAGGTGTCACCATGCCCCATGCTGTGTCCCCCAACGTGTGTCACCTGTCCCCCCCGTGTCCCCTGGTGCCCCATGCTGTGTCCCCCTATGTCCTTATGTCCCCCACTTGTCACCATGCCCCATGCTGTGTCCCCAACGTGTCCTGGTGTCCCTTGTGTCCTGGTGCCCACGGTGCCCCAACGGTGTCACCATGCCCCATGCTGTGTCCCCCAACGTGTTGCTGTGTCCCCAGCGTGTCCTGGTGCCCCATGCTGTGTCCCCCTACATGTCCTTATGTCCCATAATGTGTCACCATGCCCCATGCTGTGTCCCCCTACATGTCCTTATGTCCCCCAACGTGTCACCATGCCCCATGCTGTGTCCCCCAACGTGTTCCCCATGTCACCCCCATGCCGTGTCCCATAACGTGTCACCATGCCCCATGCTGTGTCCCCCAACGTGTTGCTGTGTCCCCAGCGTGTCCCGGTGCCCCATGCTGTGTCCCCCTACATGTCCTTATGTCCCCCAACGTGTCACCATGCCCCATGCTGTGTCCCCCAACGTGTTGCTGTGTCCCCAGTGTGTCCTGGTGCCCCATGCTGTGTCCCCCAAGGGTCACCATGCCCCATGCTGTGTCCCCCAACGTGTTGCTGTGTCCCCGACGTGTCCTGGTGCCCCATGCTGTGTCCCCCTACATGTCCTTATGTCCCATAATGTGTCACCATGCCCCATGCTGTGTCCCCCAACGTGTTGCTGTGTCCCCGACGTGTCCCGGTGCCCCATGCTGTGTCCCCCAACGTGTTGCTGTGTCCCCGACGTGTCCTGGTGCCCCATGCTGTGTCCCCCCCTATGTCCCATGTCCATGCTGTGTCCCCCTACATGTCCTTATGTCCCCCAAGGTGTCACCATGCCCCATGCTGTGTCCCCCAACGTGTTGCTGTGTCCCCCTACATGTCCTTATGTCCCACAAGGTGTCACCATGCCTCATGCTGTGTCCCCAGCGTGTCCCGGTGCCCCATGCTGTGTCCCCCTACATGTCCTTATGTCCCATAATGTGTCACCATGCCCCATGCTGTGTCCCCCTACATGTCCTTATGTCCCCCAACGTGTCACCATGCCCCATGCTGTGTCCCCCTACATGTCCTTATGTCCCCCAACGTGTCACCATGCCCCATGCTGTGTCCCCCAACGTGTCACCATGCCCCATGCTGTGTCCCCCAACGTGTTGCTGTGTCCCCAGCGTGTCCTGGTGCCCCATGCTGTGTCCCCCTACATGTCCTTATGTCCCCCAACGTGTCACCATGCCCCATGCTGTGTCCCCCAACGTGTCACCATGCCCCATGCTGTGTCCCCCAACGTGTTGCTGTGTCCCCAGCGTGTCCTGGTGCCCCATGCCGTGTCCCCCTACGTGTCCCTATGCCCCATAATGTGTCCCTATGCCCCATGCAGTGTCCCCCAGCATGTCCCTATGCCCCAACCCCATGCCCGTGGCTGTGTCCCCCCACGTGTCCACCATGCCCCATGCTGTGTCCCCCAACGTCCCCCACTGTGTCCCCCCATGTCCATGTCCCCCATCAGGTCCCCATGCAGACAATGACCATCCACCGACTTGTCCCCCCCGGGGACGTGTCCTCCACCTGTGGGGGGAAAAAACAACCCCCCCCCCCCCAGTCCCTGGAGACCCGCGCTGAGATCCAGGAGCTGGCTATGGTGCCACGTATGATCGTCACCCCGCAGTCCAACCGCCCCGTGATGGGCATCGTGCAGGACACGCTCACCGCCGTGCGCAAGTTCACCAAGCGCGACGTCTTCCTCGAGCGCGTGAGTCGGGGCACGGAGCGCAGCGGTGCGGATGATGGGGGGCGCAGGCAGGGTCCCTCAGGGGGCGGTGCTGGGGCTGGTGCTCTTCAGCATCTTGGTCTGTGATAGGGGGGGACGTGGAGTGAACCCTCGGAGGGTTTGAATGCATTGAGCTGAGAGGTGCAGTCGATGTGTTGGGAGGAAGGGAAGGCATCTGGGGGGAGCTGGATAGGATGGAGGAAGGGAAGGCATCCAAGAGGGGACCTGGATAGGATGGAGGAAGGGAAGGCATCTGGGGGAACCTGGATGGGATGGAGAAAGGGAAGGCATCCAGGAGGGGACCTGAATAGGATGGAGGAAAGGAAGGCGTCCAGGAGGGGACCTCGATGGGATGGAGGAAGGGAAGGCATCTGGGGGGAACTGGATAGGATGGAGTTCACCAAGCGGAAGCATCCCAGCGAGGTGAGTCGGGGCACGGAGGATGGGATGGAGGAAGGGAAGGCATCCAGGAGGGGACCTGGGTGGGATGGAGGAAGGGAAGGCATCCAGGAGGGGACGTGGAGTTGGATGGAGGGGGGGAGGCATCAGGAGCTGGAGGGGACCTGGGTGGGATGGAGGAAGGGAAGGCATCCAGGAGGGGATCTGGATAGGATGGAGGAAGGGAAGGCATCTGGGGGGACCTGGATGGGATGGAGGAAGGGAAGGCATCTGGGGGGAACTGGATAGGATGGAGGAAGGGAAGGCATCCAGGAGGGGACCAGGATGGGATGGAGGAAGGGAAGGCATCCAGGAGGGGACCTGGATGGGATGGAGGAAGGGAAGGCATCCAGGAGGGGACCTGGGTAGGATGGAGGAAGGGAAGGCATCTGGGGGGAGCTGGATGGGATGGAGGAAGGGAAGGCATCCAAGAGGGGACCTGGATGGGATGGAGGAAGGGAAGGCATCTGGGGGAACCTGGATGGGATGGAGGAAGGGAAGGCATCCAGGAGGGGATCTGGATGGGATGGAGGAAGGGAAGGCATCTGGGGGAACCTGGATGGGATGGAGGAAGGGAAGGCATCCAGGAGGGGACCTGGATGGGATGGAGGAAGGGAAGGCATCCAGGAGGGGATCTGGATAGGATGGAGGAAGGGAAGGCATTCGGGGGAACTGGATAGGATGGAGGAAGGGAAGGCATCTGGGGGGACCTGGATAGGATGGAGGAAGGGAAGGCATCCAGCAGAGGACCTGGATAGGATGGAGGAAAGGAAGGCGTCCAGGAGAGGACCTGGGTAGGTTGGGGGAAGGGAAGGCATCTGGGGGGACCTGGATAGGATGGAGGAGGGGAAGGCATCTGGGGGCCCTTGAGAGGTTTAGGTTGGATTTTAGGAGGAAGCTTTTCACCCAGAGGGTGGTGAGGCACTGGAACAGGCCTGAAGGGGGTTTGGATGGGGGCAGTGCTGTAGGATTTCTGTCTGGGATATTAGCAATATTTGCAGTGTCTCAGCATCCTGTTGGTGCTTCCCTTTGGAAGCAGCTCCTCGAGTAATGCTTCGGTTCAGTGGTTGGAAGAGACGACCGTAGAGGTCTTCTCCAGCCCTAATGATTCTATTGTTCTATGATTTTGGGGGGTGTGGGGGGTTATAGGGCATTTGTAGGGGGTTATGTGGTGAGAAGTCATGGGGTTATGGGGTGGATGTTATGGAATTATGGGGTGGGCAGTTATGGGGTGGGGATTGTGAGGTGGAAGCCGTTGGGGGTTATGGGATGGGAAGTTAGGGTCGTGGAGGGGCTGTGAGTTGGAAAGTCATTGGGGTTATAAGGTTGGGGTGGTGTTGTGGGGTGGGGATGTAGGGATTTGTGGGGTGGGGAGTCATTGGGGTTATAGGGTGTGGGGATGGGGGTTGTGGGGTGGGAAGTTATTATGGGTTGGGGGGGTGGGAAGTCATGAGATTATGGGGGATTTATGGGGTAGGGAGGGGGTTTATGGGGAGGGAAGTCATGGGTTTATGGGGTGGGGGTTATGGGGTGGGAATGGGGGTTGTGGGTCACAGTGGGGGGGATTTGGGGCAATTTTGGTGTGCCCTAAATGTGCCGTGGGCTCTCAAGGGGTGTCAGGAGCACCTTTGGGTGACATTTGGGTCCAATTTGGGGTGATTTTTGGGTGTCCTAAACACACAGAGGGGTTCCGGGTGATGTCAGGAGCACCTTTGGGTGACGTTGGGCCAAATTTGGGGCAATTCTGGAACAATTTCGGTGCAATTTGGGGTGCCTTAAAGGCACGGGGGGGGGTGTTCTTAAAGGATTTCTGGAGCATTTTGGGGTCAGCGTGGGAGATTCGGAGCAATTTTGGGGATGTCGGGAGCACCTTTGGGTGACATTGGGTCCACTTTGGGGTGATCAGGGGGTGCCCCAAATCCACCAGGGGGGTCCCAGGCGATGTCAGGAGCACCCTTGGGTGCCAACGTCTCCAACTTGAGTCCACTTCTCAGCCATTTTGGCACTTTCTGGCCAACCCTCACAACGTCCAGCCTCAACCACCCCCCCCCCCTCCCCCCTTCCATATTTTGGGGGTGCTGAAGCCCCCCTCCCCGATTTCCCTGCAGGGGGAGGTGATGAATCTGCTGATGTTCCTGTCGACGTGGGACGGCAAGGTGCCACAGCCAGCCATCCTCAAACCTCGCCCGCTCTGGACGGGGAAGCAGATTTTCTCACTCATCATCCCTGGGCACATCAACTGCATCCGGACGCACAGCACCCACCCCGACGACGAGGACAGCGGACCCTACAAGCACATCTCCCCCGGGGACACCAAGGTTGGGGGTCCTGCGAGGGTCCGGGGTCCTGAAGGAGTGGGATGGGGAGTGATTTTGGGGGAGGTTTAGAGTCACTGTAGTGTTACTGGGGGGGCTCAGAGACCCCACAGGCGTATTTAGGGGGCTGCTGGAGACCCCTTAGTGGTACTTGGAGATATCTGGGGGGCTCAGAGCCCCCCATAGCGTTATTTTGGGGGGGGAAGGGGACTTGGAGCCCCCATAGCGTTACTGGGGGATTTACAGACCCCATAGGGGTCTTTTGGGGTGTCTTAGGGGGCTCAGAGACCCTATAGGGTTATGTTGGGGTGTTGGAGGCCCTGTAGCGTTACTGGGGGGCTCAGAGACCCCATTGAGGTATTTTGGGGTATTGGAGACCCTGTAGGATTACTTGGGGGGACTCAGAGCCCTCATAGCGTTATTGGGAGGCTTGGAGACTGCATAGCATTATTTTGGGGGTGCTCGGAGACCCCATAGGGATATGGGGTGGCTCAGAGGCACCATAGGGTTATTTTGGATCCTATACTGTTACTGGGGGGCTCAAAGACCCCATGAGGTGTATTTGGGGGATTTCCTGGGGTGCTCAGGGACCCCACAGTGTTATTGGGGTGGGGGGCTCAGAGACCCCACAGCATTTTTTGGGGGGGGCTCAGAGACCTCATAGTGTTATTGGGGGGAGGTCAGAGACCCCATAGGTTTACTTATGGTATTGGAGACCCTGTAGGGTTATTTTGGGTAGAGGGATTCAGTGACCCCATAGGGTTACCTTGGGGTATTGGAATCCCCATAGAATTACTGGGGGTGGGAGATGAATTCTGCAGGGTCAGAGACCCCATACCATTATTTGGGGGCTCAGTGACCCCATAGGGTTATCTTGGGGTATTGGAATCCCCATAGAATTACTGGGGGGGGGGGGTGCATTCTGCAGGGTCAGAGACCCCATACCATTATTTTGGGGCTCAGTGACCCCATACCATTATTTGGGGGCTCAGTGACCCCATACCATTATCTGGGGGCTCAGTGACCCCATAGGGTTATCTTGGGGTATTGGAATCCCCATAGAATTACTGGGGGGGTGCATTCTGTGGGCTCAGTGACCCCATACCATTATATGGGGGCTCAGTGACCCCATACCATTATGTGGGGGCTCAGTGACCCCATAGGGTTATCTTGGGATATTGGAATCCCCATAGAATTACTGGGGGGGGGGCATTCTGCGGGCTCAGTGACCCCATACCATTATGTGGGGGCTCAGTGACCCCATACCATTATTTGGGGGCTCAGTGACCCCATAGGGTTATCTTGGGGTATTGGAACCCCCATAGAATTACTGGGGGTGGGGGATGCATTCTGCAGGGTCAGTGACCCCATACCATTATGTGGGGGCTCAGTGACCCCATACCATTATTTGGGGGCTCAGTGACCCCATACCATTATCTGGGGGCTCAGTGACCCCATAGGGTTATCTTGGGGTATTGGAACCCCCATAGAATTACTGGGGGTGGGGGATGCATTCTGCAGGGTCAGAGACCCCATACCATTATTTGGGGGCTCAGTGACCCCATGGGGTTATTGGGGGGGGCTCAGAACCCCTATAAGAGTTACTTAGGGATATTGAAGACCCCATAGAGTTGCTGTGGGGCTCAGAGACTCCATAGGGTTATTCTAAAGTAGCGTAGATCCCATAGTGTCACTGGGAGGGGGGACTGAGATTCCCCCATAGCATTACTGGGGTGGGTCGGGGAAGGGGGGGGGGGGGGGTCGTCTTTTTGGGGTTTCCTTCCTACCACCCCCCACTGTTCCCCACGCAGGTGGTGGTGGAGAACGGGGAGCTGATCATGGGCATCCTGTGCAAGAAGTCTCTGGGCACGTCGGCCGGCTCGCTGGTGCACATCTCCTACCTGGAGATGGGCCACGACACCGTGGGGGGGGTAGGGGGGGGTTTGGGGAGGGGGTTTGGGGGGGGGCTTTGGGGGTGGGGGGGGCTTTGGGTTGGGGGGGGTTGGGGGGGTAGGGGGGGTTGGAGGAGGGGGGGTTTTGGGGTGGGGACTATGTGGGGGAGGGTTGAGGAGTGGGCTTTGCGGGGGGGATGGGGATGGATGGGGGGGTGGGGGGGAATGGGGTGTGGGGGGATGGATGAGGGATGGATGAGAGATGGATATAGGATGGATGTGGGATGGATGAGGGATGGATGAGAGATGGATATAGGATGGATGTGGGATGGGGGGGAGGGTGGGATGGATGGGTGGATGTGGGATGATGGGCTGGGATGGGGGATGTGGGACTTTGGGGGGATGTGGGTGGATGGTTGGGATGTGGGATGGATGTGGGATGGATGTGGGATGGATGTGGGATGGATGTGGGATGGATGTGGGATGGATGTGGGATGTGGGGCCCCCCCCCAGTTTATGGCACAATGGGAACCCAGGAACATGAGGACCACCCCCACCCCAGACCCCCAGTTTCACCCCTACCTGGCGACCCCCCCCCCTCCATCAGCCTCCCCATTTTACTCCATAAGAGGGGCCTTTAAAACACCCCCCTCCAACGAGAGACTCCTTGGATACCACGGGGATTGGGGTCAAGATATGGGGTGGGGGTCTCCCCCTCCCCCTGCCCCCCCCCCCAATTCTGCCATGGCCCCCATTTTTCACCCCCCCCCCCCCCTCCCCAAATCCCAGGTCACACCATTGGCATTGGGGATTCCATTGCTGACGCCAAGACGTACCAGGACATCCAGAACACCATCAAGAAAGCCAAGCAGGACGTCATCGAGGTGGGGATGGGGGGTGACTGGGTGATGGGGCGAGGTGTAGGGGGGTTACTGGGGATTTCTGGGGGAGATGTGTTGGGGGAATTGTAGGGGTGTCTAGGACGGGTTTGTGTTGTGGTCTGGGGGGGTGGAGGGGGGTTTTGGGGTGGGTGGATGGGGGTGGATGGGGTCTGGGGGTGAGGTGTAGGGGGGGTGTATGGGGGTTCTGTGGGGATATGGGATTTTGGGGTGCTCTCTATGAGATTTTGGGTCTGTCTGGGATATTGGGGTCCTTATATGGGATTTTGGTGCTCTCTATGGGATTCTGCTGCCGTTTTGGGGGGTTTTGCTCCCATTTTGGGTTATTCTAACCTCTCTCTTTGATTTTGGGTCTGTCTGGGATATTGGGGTCCTTATATGGGATTTTGGTGCTCTCTGTGGGATTCTGCTGCCAATTTGGGGATTTTGCTCCCATTTTGGGTTTTTCTTGCCCCTCTCTTGGATTTTGGGTCTGTCTGGGATATTGGAGACCTTATGTGGGATTTTGGTGCTCTCTATGGGATTTTGGTGCTCTCTATGGGATTCTGTTGCCGTTTTGGGGGTTTTGCTCCCATTTTGGGTTTTTCTCACCCCTCTTCAGGGTTTTGGTGCTCTCTGTGGGGTTTTGGTGCTCTCTGTGGGGTTCTGCTGCCGTTTTGGGTTTTTCTTGCCCCTCTCTGTGGGATTTTGGTGCTCTCTATGGGATTCTGCTGCCGTTTTGGGGGTTTTGCTCCCATTTTGGGTTATTCTAACCTCTCTCTTTGATTTTGGGTCTGTCTGGGATATTGGGGTCCTTATATGGGATTTTGGTGCTTTCAACGGGATTCTGCTGCCTTTTTGGGGTTTTGCTCCCATTTTGGGTCTCTCTGGGCTATTGGAGACCTTATGTGGGATTTTGGTGCTCTCTATGGGATTTTGGTGCTCTCTATAGGATTCTGCTGCCGTTTTGGGGGTTTTGCTCTCATTTTGGGTTTTTCTCGCCCCTCTCTTGGGTTCTGCGTCCCCAATCCCACCCTGGGCTGCTGCAGGTGATTGAGAAGGCCCACAACAACGAGCTGGAGCCCACGCCAGGCAACACGCTGCGGCAGACCTTTGAGAACCAGGTGAACCGCATCCTCAACGACGCCCGCGACAAAACCGGCTCCTCTGCCCAGAAATCCCTCTCCGAGTACAACAACTTCAAGTCCATGGTGGTCTCGGGGGCCAAGGGGTCCAAAATCAACATCTCCCAGGTATTTGGGGAGGGTCCTGGGTGGGCTTGGGGGGGTCCCGTGAGCTCTATGGGGTTGGGGAGGGTTCCTGTGGGGTTTGGGGGATCTTAATGGAGTGGGGTCTTTTGGAGGGGGGGGCTGGTCCATGGGCTCCACTCCAAGGCCAACATCTTCAAAATACTGGGGGATCCTGGGGTGTCTTTGGGGTTCCTAGGGGGTCTTGGAGATCCTTGAGGTCTGGAGGAGCTCTGTGGGGTTGCAAAGAGTTCCTGTGGGGTTTGGTGGATCTTAATGGAGTGGGGTCTTTTGGGGGGGGGGGGGGGGGGCTGGTCCATGGGCTCCATTCCAACACCAACATCTCCAAAATACTGGGGGATCCTGGGGTGTCTTTGGGGTTCCTAGGGGGTCTTGGGGATCCTTGGGGTCTGGAGGAGCTCTGTAGGGTTGCAAAGAGTTCCTGTGGGGTTTGGTGGATCTTAATGGAGTGGGGTCTTTTGGGGGGGGGGGCTGGTCCATGGGCTCCACTCCAAGGCCAGCATCTCCAAAATATTGGGGGATCCTGGGGTGTCTTTGGCGTTCCTAGAGGGTCTTGAGGATCCTTAGGGACTGGAGGAGTTCTGTGGGTTTGGGGATGGTTCCTGTGGGGTTTGGTGGATCTTAATGGAGTGGGGTCTTTTGGAGGGGGGGGCTGGTCCTTGGGCTCCACTCCAAGGCCAACATCTTCAAAATATTGGGGGATCCTGGGGTGTCTTTGGGGTTCCAAGGGGGTCTTGGAGATCCTTGAGGTCTGGAGGAGCTCTGTGGGGTTGGGGTGGGTTCCTGTGGGGTTTGGTGGATCTCATGGAGTGGGGTCTATTTGGGGGGGGTCTGGCGATGGTCCATGTGCTCCAAGGCCAATGTTTCCCATTTTTTGGGGGATCCTGGGGTGTCTTTGGGGTTCCTAGGGGGTCTTGGGTATTCTTGGGGACTAGAGGAGCTCTGTGGGTTTGGGGATGGTTCCTGTGGGGTTTGGTGGATCTTAATGGAGTGGGGTCTTTTGGGGGGGGGGGGCTGGTCCATGGGCTCCACTCCAAGGCCAACATCTCCAAAATATTGGGGGATCCTGGGGTGTCTTTGGGGTTCCTAGGGGGTCTTGGGGATCCTTGAGGTCTGGAGGAGCTCTGTGGGGTTGCAAAGAGTTCCTGTGGGGTTTGGTGGATCTTAATGAAGTGGGGTCTTTTGGAGGGGGGGGCTGGTCCATGGGCTCCATTCCAACGCCAACATCTCCAAAATATTGGGGGATCCTGGGGCGTCTTTGGGGTTCCTAGAGGGTCTTGGGGATCCTTGGGGAGTGGAGGAGCTCTGTGGGTTTGGGGATGGTTCCTGTGGGGTTTGGTGGATCTCATGGGGGGGGTCTGGCGATGGTCCATGTTGTCCAAGGCCAATGTTTCCCAGTTTTTGGGGGTTCTGGGGGCATCTTTGGGGTTCCTAGAGGGTCTTGGGGATTCTTGGGGACTGGAGGAGCTCTGTGGGGTTGGGGATGGTTCCTGTGGGGTTTGGTGGATCTTAATGGAGTGGGGTCTTTTGGGGGGGGGGGGGGTCTGGTCCATGGGCTCCACTCCAAGGCCAGCATCTCCAAAATATTGGGGGATCCTGGGGTGTCTTTGGGGTTCCTAGGGGGTCTTGGGGATCCTTGAGGTCTGGAGGAGCTCTGTGGGGTTGGGGAGGGTTCCTGTGGGGTTTGGGGGATCTTAATGGAGTGGGGTCTTTTTGGGGAGGGGGGGATCTGTGGGGCTGGCGCATGGGCTCCACTCCAAGGCCAACATCTCCAAAATATTGGGGGATCCTGGGGTGTCTTTGGGGTTCCTAGAGGGTCTTGGGGATCCTTGGGGACTGGAGGAGCTCTGTGGGGTTGGGGATGGTTCCTGTGGGGTTTGGTGGATCTTAATGGAGTGGGGTCTTTTGGGGGCGGGGGCTGGTGCATGGGCTCCACTCCAAGGCCAACATCTCCAAAATATTGGGGGATCCTGGGGTGTCTTTGGGGTTCCTAGGGGGTCTTGGGGATCCTTGGGGACTGGAGGAGCTCTGTGGGGTTGCAAAGAGTTCCTGTGGGGTTTGGGGGATCTTAATGGAGTGGGGTCTTTTGGGGGGGGGGGGGGGCTGGTCCATGGGCTCCATTCCAACACCAACATCTCCAAAATATTGGGGGATCCTGGGGTGTCTTTGGGGTTCCTAGGGGGTCTTGGGGATCCTTGGGGAGTGGAGGAGCTCTGTGGGGTTGGGGATGGTTCCTGTGGGGTTTGGTGGATCTCATGGAGTGGGGTCTTTCGGGGGGGGTCTGGCGATGGTCCATGTTGTCCAAGGCCAATGTTTCCCAGTTTTTGGGGGATCCTGGGGCATCTTTGGGGTTCCTAGGGGGTCTTGGGGATCCTTGGGGACTGGAGGAGCTCTGTGGGGTTGGGGATGGTTCCTGTAGGGTTTGATGCATCTCATGGAGTGGGGTCTATTTGGGGGGGGTCTGGCGATGGTCCATGTTGTCCAAGGCCAACGTCTCCCAGTTTCTGGGGGATCCTGGGGGTTCTTGTCTGGTCGTTGGGAGCTCTTGGAGGTTGTGGAGCGTTCCTGTTGGATTTTGCACCCTGGGGTGCCCCCAGCCACCCAACCTGCACCCCCTCCTCATCCCATCCCCGCTCGCAGGTGATCGCCGTTGTGGGGCAGCAGAACGTGGAAGGGAAGCGGATCCCGTTTGGGTTCAAGCACCGCACGCTGCCCCACTTCATCAAGGACGACTACGGCCCCGAGAGCCGCGGCTTCGTGGAGAACTCCTACCTGGCAGGGCTCACCCCCACCGAGTTCTTCTTCCACGCCATGGGCGGCCGCGAGGGTCTGATCGACACCGCCGTCAAGACAGCCGAGACCGGTGAGCGGCTGCCTGCTGCCGGGGCTTTGGGGGTCCAAGTATGGAGGGGAGGGGGTCTGCCTGTACGTGGGGGCATCCTGCAGCACGGATGGGTGCCCGCCTGTTGTGGGTGGGTGCGAGCCACCGTGTCCATCCATCAGATCAGCCCCAGATGCCTTTTGACACCCCGCCTCAAAACTCCCCTCGGACCCCTGGCTTCCCCCCCCCCCCCCTCCCCATCCCCAGATCTGACCGTGCCCCCCCTCTGCTTCCTTCTTTTTCCTTCCTTCCTTCCCTCCCCCAGGGTACATCCAGCGCCGGCTGATCAAGTCCATGGAGTCGGTGATGGTGAAGTACGACGCCACGGTGCGCAACTCCATCAACCAGGTGGTGCAGCTGCGCTACGGTGAGGACGGGCTGGCAGGGGAGAGCGTCGAGTTCCAGAACCTCGCCACCCTCAAGCCTTCCAACAAAGCCTTTGAGAAGAAGTAAGGACCCCCTCGGTAGCCTAAAATCCCATCACGGGGTCCCCGAGCTGCCCCTCCCCACAGCAGGTTGGGTTTTGGGGGTCCCTGGTTGCGCCTCCCCCCACCAGGGCACGTTTTGGGGTCCCCAATCCTCTCTTCCTCACATCAGGGCACATTTTGGGGTCCCCAGTCCTCTCTTCCTCACATCAGGGCACGTTTTGGGGTCCCCAATCCTCTCTTCCTCAATCAGTGCACATTTTGGGGTCCCCAGTCCTCTCTTCCTCACATCAGGGCACGTTTTGGGGTCCCCAGTCCTCTCTTCCTCACATCAGGGCACGTTTTGGGGTCCCCAGTCCTCTCTTCCTCAATGAGGGCATGTTTTGGGGTCCCCAGTCCTCTCTTCCTCAATCAGGGCACGTTTTGGGGTCCCCAGTCTTCTCTTCCTCACATCAGGGCACAGTTTAGGGCCCCTTAAGGATGCCCCTCCCCACATCAGGGCACATTTTGGGGTCCCCATGCTCTTCCTTCCCACATCAGGGCACATCTTGGGGTCCCCAGTCCTCTCTTCCTCCCATCAGAGCACATTTTGGGCCTCCCTAAGGATGCTCCTCCCCACATCAGGGCACATTTTGGGTTGCCCATGCTCTTCCTTCCCACATCAGGACACATTTTAGAGTCCCCAATCTTCTCTTCCTCATATCAGGGCACATTTTAGGGCCCCTTAAGGATGCCCCTCCCCACATCAGGGCACATTTTGGGGTCCCCATGCTCTTCCTTCCCACATCAGGGCACATTTTGGGGTCCCCAATCTTCTCTTCCTCCCATCAGGGCACATTTTAGGGCCCCTTAAGGATGCTCCTCCCCACATCAGGGCACATCTTGGGGTCCCCAGTCCTCTCTTCCTCCCATCAGGGCACATTTTAGGGCCCCTTAAGGATGCTCCTCCCCACATCAGGGCACATTTTGTGGTCCCCATGCTCTTCCTTCCCACATCAGGGCACATTTTGGTCTCCGCAGCCCCACAACCGCCGTCTGCCCTGTCCGATTGACATCACCCCCCCTTTCTCCATCACACCAGGTTCAAATTTGACTACACCAACGAGCGTGCGCTGCGACGGACGCTGCAGGAGGAGCTGGTGAAGGACATCCTCAGCAATGCCCACATCCAGAACGAGTTGGAGCGGGAGTTCGAGAGGATGCGGGAGGACCGCGAGGTGCTGCGTGTCATCTTCCCCACCGGCGACAGCAAGGTGACACCGACAGCCTGATGCCACCTGTGACTGTTGGCAGGGGCTGTGTTTTGGGGTGGGGAGGGGGGGGGGTTTTGGGGAGGCTGTTCCCACCCTGTGGCTGTTGGTGGGTCCTTTTCGGGGTGTAGCTGGAGGTTGTCGCTGCGGTGTGATGAGCGCCCCTATGGGGTGCCGTTCTTTTGGGGTGCTGTCCCTTTGGGCTGTGTTTTTGGGATATGGTGGTGGTTTTGGGGGGTGTGGAGGACATTGTTGTTTGGGAGCTACCGCCGCTGTGGTGTCCGGGTGTCGCTGGGGTGTTGTTTTAGGAAACTGTCACGCTGATGTCAGGGTGTTGTTGGGGTGGTGGTGGTTGTTGCAGGGAGCTGAGAACAAAGGCATTGGGGTGTTGTCAGGGTGCTGTCACCCAGACGTCGGGGTGTAGTCGGGATGTTGTTGCAGTGAGTTGTCACCCCGACTGGGGTCTCTATATCTGGGGGAGGGGTTGGGTGGCAGCTCTTTTATTGGGGGTCTGTTGCCCCCTTTGGTGCTCTGTTGCCCAGTCTTCAGAGTAGGGGGATGGGGGGGGGGGGGGTCTGGCCCTTTTTCGGGGGTCATGATGTCTTTTTTGTTTGACTGGGGGGGGGGTCTGCAGGTGGTGCTCCCCTGTAACCTCCTGCGCATGATCTGGAACGCTCAGAAGATCTTTCACATCAACTCACGCCTGCCCTCCGACCTGCACCCCGTCAAGGTGGTGGAAGGTGAGGTGGAGGGGACCCCAAAAATGCTTTGGGAGACCCCCTAGGAGGAGCTGGGAGACACCGAGGGGGGGTTTAAGGGACTTGAGAAACGCCCCCATCTGCTCCCCTTCCCTCCCCCCCCCCAAAAAAAAAATAACCTCAGGGACCCCTTGAAGAAACTGGAGGACCCCAGGAGGAGCTCAGGGACTCCCAAAAAGAACTTGGAGACCTAAGAAAGAACTTGAGGACCCCCAGGGTAAGCTAAGGGACCCCCAGAAAGAACTTGAAGACTCCCAGAAAGAGTTTGGATAACGCAAGGAGGAGCTCAGGGACCCCAAGGAGGAACTTAAGGACCCTAGAAAGAGCTCAGGGACCTCGCAGAAAGAACTTGAGGACCCCCCAGGAGGAACTTGAGGATCCCATAAGGAGCTTGGATACCCTCCAGAAGGAAGTTGACCCCAAGAAGGAGCTCAGGGACCCCCAGCAGGAACTTGAAGACTCGAACAATGTGCTTAGGGACCCCAAGGAGGAATTTGAGGACCCCATAAGGAACTTGAAGACCCCAGGAAAGTGCTTAGGGACTGCAAGGAGGAACTTGAGGACCCCATAAGAAGCTCAGGGACCCCAAGGAGGAACTTGAGGGCCCCAGAAAGAGCTCAGGGACCCCCAGAACAAACTTGGAGACCCCAGGAATTGCTCAGGGACCCTCAGAAGGAACTTGAGGTCCACAGGAGAAGCCCAGGGACCCCCAGAAGGAACTTGAGGAGCTCACGGACCCCCAGAAGGAACTCAGGGACCCCCAGAACAAACTTGGAGACCTCGGGGACCCCTAGAAAGAACTTGAGGACCCCATAAGGAACTTGAAGACCCCAGGAAAGTGCTTAGGGACCTCAAGGAGGAACTTGAGGACCCCATAAGAAGCTCAGGGACCCCAAGGAGGAACTTGAGGGCCCCAGAAAGAGCTCAGGGACCCCCAGAACAAACTTGGAGACCCCAGGAATTGCTCAGGGACCCTCAGAAGGAACTTGAGGTCCACAGGAGAAGCCCAGGGACCCCCAGAAGGAACTTGAGGAGCTCACGGACCCCCAGAAGGAACTCAGGGACCCCCAGAACAAACTTGGAGACCTCGGGGACCCCTAGAAAGAACTTGAGGACCCCATAAGGAGGCATCGGTTGATCCACGGACCCCATTAACAGCTCTGAAGTGACCTGGGGCCCCTCCCCTTGTCTCCCCCTCCCCAATTCCAGGCGTGAAGGAGCTGAGCCGTAAGCTGGTGATCGTCAATGGGGAGGACCCTCTGAGCAGGCAGGCGCAGGAAAACGCCACGCTGCTCTTCAACATCCACCTGCGCTCCACGCTCTGCAGCCGCCGCATGGTGGAGGAGTTCAGGCTGAGCGGGGAGGCATTCGACTGGCTGCTGGGGGAGATCGAGTCCAAGTTCAACCAGGCCATCGTGAGCGAGATTTGGGGGGTGGGAGGGTCTGGGGGGGGTCCTCCCGTGTGTCCCAGTGGCTCCCCGTAGAGGTGGAGGGTCAGATTTGGGGGGATATAGGATCGGATTTGGGGTCATCAGTTGGTCTTGGTGTTCCCCCCGTTGTCCCTATGTCTCCCAGTGAAGGTGGAGGGCAGTATTTGGAGGGTATAGGGACTGAATTGGGATCGTCAGGTGGTCTTGGGGTCCTTCCATGTGCCCCAAATTGTCCCCATGGAGATGTAAGATCAGACTGGGTGGGATATAGGGATGGAATTGGGTGCATCAGGTGTTTTGGGGGGTCCCCTTGTGCTCTCCATAGAGGTGGAGGGTCAGATTTGGGGGATATAGGGTCAGATCTGGGGTCATCAGTTGGTCTTGGTGTTCCCCCCATTGTCCCCATGTCTCCCAGTGAAGGTGAAGGGCCATATTTGGAGGATATAGGGACTGATTTGGGGTCATTCGGTGGTCCTGGCATCCCCCAGTGTGTCCCAGTTGTTCCCCATGGAGACATGGGGTCAGATTTTGGGGGGGATGTACAAATGGATTTGGGTGCATCAGGTGTTCTGGGGATCCCCTTGTGTTTCCCCGTGGCTCTCCGTAGAGATGGAGGGTCAGATTTGGGGTCATCAGGTGGTCTTGATGTTCCCCCCGTGTGTCCCCGTGTCTCCCAGTGAAGGAGGAGTGCCCTGTTTGGAGGCTATGGGGACTGAATTGGGGTCGTCAGGTGGTCTTGGGGTCCTTCCATGTGTCCCAAATTGTCCCCATGGAGATGTAAGATCAGACTGGGTGGGATATAGGGATGGAATTGGGTGCATCAGGTGTTTTGGGGGGTCCCCCTGTGCATCCATGTGCTCTCCATAAAAGTGGAGAGTGAGATTTGGGGGAGATATGGTCGGATTTGGGGTCATCGGTCGGTCTTGGTGTTCCCCCCATTGTCCCCATGTCTCCCAGTGAAGGTGGAGGGTCGTATTTGGAGGATATAGGGACTGATTTGGAGTCATTCGGTGGTCTTGGCATCCCCCAGTGTGTCCCAGTTGCTCCCCATGGAGATGTAGGGTCAGATTTTGAGGTCCAGGACCACTTTGGAGCACTTTGGGACCTCATTCGGGACCCTTGGGGGTCTAGAACCTGGCGGTGGGGTCCAGGACCACCTTTGGGACCTTTTTAGGATGTGATTCTGACCCCTCCAGGCTCACCCCGGCGAGATGGTGGGCGCACTGGCAGCGCAGTCCCTGGGGGAACCAGCCACGCAGATGACCCTCAACACCTTCCACTACGCTGGTGTGTCAGCCAAGAACGTGACACTGGGCGTCCCACGGCTGAAGGAACTCATCAACATCTCCAAAAAACCCAAAACTCCATCGCTCACAGTCTTCCTGCTGGGTCAGAGCGCCCGCGATGCTGAACGTGCCAAGGTGGGACCTGGGGGCAGCCCCGTGGTGGCCTCGTGGCTCCGTGTCCTGGTGGTCCTGTGGTGGTCCCATGTTCTCCTGTCCCCATGGCTGTGTGTCCTGGTGGTCCTTTGGTGGCCCCAGGGCCTCGTGGCCTGATGGTGGTCCTTTGGTGGCCCCATGTCCTTGTGGCCTGATGGTGGTCCTTTGGTGGCCCTGTGTCCTCGTGGTCCTTTGGTGGCCCCATGTCCTCGTGGCCTGATGGTGGTCCTATGGTGGCCCCAGGGCCTCGTGGCCTGAGGGTGGTCCTTTGGTGGCCCTGTGTCCTCTTGGTCCTTTGGTGGCCCTGTGTCCTCTTGGTCCTTTGGTGGCCCTGTGTCCTCGTGGTCCTTTGGTGGCCCCATATCCTCGTGGCCTGATGGTGGTCCTTTGGTGGCCCCATGTCCTCGTGGCCTGATGGTGGTCCTTTGGTGGCCCCATGTCCTCGTGGCCTGATGGTGGTCCTTTGGTGGCCCCATGTCCTCATGGCCTGATGGTGGTCCTTTGGTAGCCCCATGTCCTTGTGGCCTGAGGGTGGTCCTTTGGTGGCCCCATGTCCTCGTGGCCTGATGGTGGTCCTTTGGTGGCCCTGTGTCCTCTTGGTCCTTTGGTGGCCCCATGTCCTCGTGGCCTGATGGTGGTCCTTTGGTAGCCCCATGTCCTCGTGGTCCTTTGGTAGCCCCATGTCCTCGTGGCTTGATGGTGGTCCTTTGGTAGCCCCATGTCCTCGTGGCCTGAGGGTGGTCCTTTGGTGGCCCCAGGGCCTCGTGGCCTGATGGTGGTCCTTTGGTGGCCCTGTGTCCTCGTGGTCCTTTGGTGGCCCCATGTCCTCGTGGCCTGATGGTGGTCCTTTGGTGGCCCTGTGTCCTCGTGGTCCTTTGGTGGCCCCAGGGCCTCGTGGCCTGATGGTGGTCCTTTGGTGGCCCCATGTCCTCGTGGCCTGATGGTGGTCCTTTGGTGGCCCCAGGGCCTCATGGCCCATTGGTGTCCCCATGACTCTACGTGTCTCTGTGGCATCATGGCCCCATGGTGGCCCAATGATGGCCCCATGTCCTTACAGCCTAATGGTGGCCCTGTGTCTCTGTGTCCTCATAGCCCTATGGTGGTGGCCACGTGGCCCTGTGGGGGCTCCATGTCCTCATGACCCTGTGTTTCTGTGTCCTGGTGGTCCCGTGGTGGGCCAGTGATGGCCCCACATCCTCCTGACCCCATGGCCCTGTGTCCTGGTGGTCCTTTGGTGGCCCATGTCCTTGTGGCCCTGCAGTGGCCTTGTGGCTCTGCGTCCTTGTGATCCTGGGCTGTCCTCGTGACCCTGTGGTGGCCCAATTTTGGCCACACATTTTTATGGCCCAATGGTGGCCCCATGTCCTCGTGGCCTGATGGTGGTCCTGTGGTGGCTCTGTGTCCTGGTGGTCCCGTGGTGGCCCCATGTCCTCGTGGCCCATTGGTGTCCCCATGATTCTACGTGTCTCTGTGGCATCGTGGCCCAGTGATGGCCTCATGTCCTTATGACCCTGTGTTTTTGTGTCCTGGTGGTCCTGTGGTGGCCCCATGTCCTTGTGTCCTGATGGTGGCCCAGTGGTGGCCACTCTATGGCTCTGTGTCCTGGTGGTCCCATGGTGGCCCCATGTCCTCGCGGCCCATTGGTGTCCCTGTGACTCTACATGTCTCTGTGGCATCATGGCCCAGTGGTGGCCCCACGTCCTCGTGGCCTGATGGTGGTCCTGTGGTGGCCCCATGTCCTCGTGGCCCATTGGTGTCCCCATGACTCTACGTGTCTCTGTGGCATCGTGGCCCCATGATGGCCCAATGATGGCCCCATGTCCTTACAGCCTAATGGTGGCCCTGTGTCTCTGTGTCCTCATAGCCCTATGGTGGTGGCCACGTGGCCCTGTGGGGGCTCCATGTCCTCGTGACCCTGTGTTTCTGTGTCCTGGTGGTCCCGTGGTGGCCCATGTCCTTGTGTCCTGATGGTGGCCCAGTGGTGGCCACTCTATGGCTCTGTGTCCTGGTGGTCCTTTGGTGGCCCCATGTCCTCGTGGCCCATTGGTGTCCCTGTGACTCTACGTGTCTCTGTGGCATCATGGCCCAGTGGTGGCCCCACGTCCTCGTGGCCTGATGGTGGTCCTGTGGTGGCTCTGTGTCCTGCTGGTCCTTTGGTGGCCCCATGTCCTCGTGGCCCATTGGTGTCCCCATGACTCTGTGTGTCTCGGTGGCATCGTGGCCTCATGGTGGCCCAATGATGGCCCCATGTCCTTGTGTCCTGATGGTGGCCCAGTGGTGGCCACTCTATGGCTCTGTGTCCTGGTGGTCCTGTGGTGGCCCCATGTCCTCGTGGCCTGATGGTGGTCCCGTGGTGGCCCCATGTCCTCGTGGCCCATTGATGTCCCCATGACTCTGTGTGTCTCGGTGGCATCGTGGCCTCATGGTGGCCCAATGATGGCCCCATGTCCTTGTGTCCTGATGGTGGCCCAGTGGTGGCCACTCTATGACTCTGTGTCCTGGTGGTCCCATGGTGGCCCCATGTCCTCGTGGCCCATTGGTGTCCCTGTGACTCTACATGTCTCTGTGGCATCATGGCCCAGTGGTGGCCCCACGTCCTCGTGGCCTGATGGTGGTCCTGTGGTGGCTCTGTGTCCTGCTGGTCCTTTGGTGGCCCCACGTCCTCATGGCCCATTGGTGTCCCCATGATTCTATGTGTCTCTGTGGCATCATGGCCCAGTGATGGCCCAATGATGGCCCCATGTCCTTGTGTCCTGATGGTGGCCCAGTGGTGGCCACTCTATGGCTCTGTGTCCTGGTGGTCCCATGGTGGCCCCATGTCCTCGTGGCCCATTGGTGTCCCTGTGACTCTACATGTCTCTGTGGCATCATGGCCCAGTGGTGGCCCCACGTCCTCGTGGCCTGATGGTGGTCCCGTGGTGGCCCCATGTCCTCGTGGCCCATTGGTGTCCCCATGACTCTACGTGTCTCTGTGGCATCGTGGCCCCATGGTGGCCCAATGATGGCCCCATGTCCTTACAGCTTGATGGTGGCCCTGTGTCTCTGTGTCCTCATAGCCCTATGGTGGTGGCCACGTGGCCCTGTGGGGGCTCCATGTCCTCGTGACCCTGTGTTTCTGTGTCCTGGTGGTCCCGTGGTGGGCCGGTGATGGCCTCACATCCTCCTGACCCCATGGCCCTGTGTCCTGGTGGTCCTGTGGTGGTCCCATGTTCTCCTGACCCCATGGCTTTGTGTCCTGGTGGTCCTTTGGTGGCCCATGTCCTTGTGGCCCTGCAGTGGCCTTGTGGCTCTGCGTCCTTGTGATCCTGGGCTGTCCTCGTGACCCTGTGGTGGCCCAATTTTGGCCACACATTTTTATGGCCCAATGGTGGCCCCGTGTCCTCGTGGCCTGATGGTGGTCCTGTGGTGGCTCTGTGTCCTGCTGGTCCTTTGGTGGCCCCACGTCCTCATGGCCCATTGGTGTCCCCATGATTCTATGTGTCTCTGTGGCATCATGGCCCAGTGATGGCCCAATGATGGCCCCATGTCCTTGTGTCCTGATGGTGGCCCAGTGGTGGCCACTCTATGGCTCTGTGTCCTGGTGGTCCCATGGTGGCCCCATGTCCTCGTGGCCCATTGGTGTCCCTGTGACTCTACATGTCTCTGTGGCATCATGGCCCAGTGGTGGCCCCACGTCCTCGTGGCCTGATGGTGGTCCCGTGGTGGCCCCATGTCCTCGTGGCCCATTGGTGTCCCCATGACTCTGTGTGTCTCGGTGGCATCGTGGCCCCATGGTGGCCCAACGATGGCCCCATGTCCTTACAGCCTGATGGTGGCCCTGTGTCTCTGTGTCCTCATAGCCCCACGGTGGTGGCCACATGGCTTCCCATCCTCATGACCCTTTGTGGCCCCACGACTCGATGTGTCCTCATGACCTGATGGTGACCACCCACCCTTTTTTTTCCACCCCCCCCCCCCCAGGACATCCTGTGCCGCCTGGAGCACACCACCCTGCGCAAGGTGACGGCCAACACTGCCATCTACTACGACCCCAACCCACAGAGCACGGTGGTGGCCGAGGACCAGGAGTGGGTCAACGTGTACTACGAGATGCCTGACTTCGATGTCAGCCGCATCTCTCCCTGGCTGCTCCGCATCGAGCTCGACCGCAAGCACATGACGGACCGCAAGCTGACCATGGAGCAGATCGCCGAGAAGATCAATGCTGGTGGGTTCCCTGGGAGGGGGGTGGAAGGTTTCTTAGGGATCCTGGAAGGTTTGGAGTGTCCTGGGGGTGCTTTTTGGGTGTCCTGGAGGCTCCTAAGGGAGTTTGGAGAGTGTTGGGGGAACTGGGGGGGGTCCTGGAGGTATTCTTTGGGGTCCTGGGGGGCTGCTTTGGCATTCTGGGGGGTTTGGAGAGTCATGGGGGACCTAGGGGGTTTTGGAGGGTCCTAAGGGAGTTTGGAGAGTGTTGGGAACTGGGGGGGGTCCTGGAGGTATTCTTTGGGGTCCTGAGGGGCTGCTTTGGCATTCTGGGGGGTTTGGAGAGTCATGGGGGCCCTAGGGGGTTTTGGAGGGTCCTAAGGGAGTTTGGAGAGTGTTGGGGAACTGGGGGGAGTCCTGGGGGGCTGCTTTGGCGTCCTGGGGGGGTTTGGAGAGTCATGGGGGGCTGCCTTGGGGCCCTAGGGGATTCTGGAGGGTCCTAAGGGAGTTTGGAGAGTGTTGGGGAACTGGGGGGAGTCCTGGGGGGCTGCTTTGGCGTCCTGGGGGGGTTTGGAGAGTCGTGGGGGCCCTAGGGGATTCTGGAGGGTCCTAAGGGAGTTTGGAGAGTGTTGGGGAACTGGGGAGGGTCCTGGAGGTATTCTTTGGGGTCCTGGGGGGCTGCTTTGGCATCCTGGGGGGTATGGAGAGTCATGGGGGCCCTAGGGGGTTTTGGAGGGTCCTAAGGGAGTTTGGAGAGTGTTGGGGAACTGGGGAGGGTCCTGGGGGGCTGCTTTGGCGTCCTGGGGGGGTTTGGAGAGTCATGGGGGGCTGCCTTGGGGCCCTAGGGGGTTTTGGAGGGTCCTAAGGGAGTTTGGTGAGTGTTGGGGGAACTGGGGAGGGTCCTGGAGGTATTCTTTGGGGTCCTGAGGGGCATCCTGGGGGGCTGCTTTGGCGTCCTGGGGGGGTTTGGAGAGTCGTGGGGGGCTGCCTTGGGGCTCTAGGGGATTCTGGAGGGTCCTAAGGGAGTTTGGAGAGTGTTGGGGAACTGGGGGGAGTCCTGGGGCGCTGCTTTGGCGTCCTGGGGGGGTTTGGAGAGTCGTGGGGGCCCTAGGGGATTCTGGAGGGTCCTAAGGGAGTTTGGAGAGTGTTGGGGAACTGGGGAGGGTCCTGGAGGTATTCTTTGGGGTCCTGAGGGGCGTCCTGGGGGGCTGCTTTGGCATCCTGGGGCGCTGCTTTGGCATCCTGGGGGTATGGAGAGTCATGGGGGGCTGCCTTGGGGCCCTAGGGGGTTTTGGAGGGTCCTAGGAGGTTTCATGGAGGTTCTGGAGGGTCATGGGGGGCTTCTTTGGGGTTCTAGGGAAATTTGGAGGGTTGTGGGGGTTGGGGGGAGGAGGTTTGCTTTTGGGTCCTAGGGGGGGTTTGAAGGGGTCTGGGTGGGTGCTGGCTGGCTTCTTTGGGGTCCTGGGAGGCTTTTTGGGTGTCCTGGAGGGTCCTGGGGGGGATTTTTGAGTGTTTGAGGAGGTAGATGGGGGGGGTGGGGGCAGTCGTTCAGGGTCCTGGAATTTGGTGGGTCCTTGGGGGGGGGTCCAGGATTGGGGGTGAATTGGATGGTCACAGGATCCTGGGGTTTGAGGGGGAGACTTCCTTGTGTGTTGGGCTGTCCTGATGGGGGGATTTTGAGGGGATTAAAGGGGGGTTGGGGGGGCGCACGTAAAAGAGGGCTTTGGGAGGGGGGGGGCTTGGGGGATCTGGGGGATTCTGAAGGGCATTGAAGGCATTAAGAGACATTTTGGGGATCCTGGGTGGGTGATGCTGGTGGGGGGAGGGAGCTTCTGAGTAAGAGCTGAAGGCATTGCAGGGGGGGGTCCTGGGGGGAGATCCTGATCGGTTGGGGTCATCATCCTCCCCCCCCCCCCATTATGTGGCCCCCACCTCCCAGGTTTTGGAGATGACCTCAACTGCATCTTCAACGACGACAACGCCGAGAAGTTGGTGCTGCGCATCCGCATCATGAACAGCGACGAGAACAAGATGCAGGAGGTGGGAGTGCTGCAACCACCCACCCCCCCCCCCCCGTCACCACCCTGTCGCTCGGCGCCACCCCAGTGCTTTGCCAGTTTGGTGTCACCCAGCTGTCACCCCTTTGTCACCCATAGTGACCCTCCCCATGTCACTCCTTTCCCCCGTGTCAGTCAGTGTCACGTCTCCATCACTTGGTGTCACCCCTCGTGTCACCCCTCGTGTCACCCCTCGTGTCACCCCTCGTGTCACCCCGTGCCATTTCTCTGTTCCGTGGTGTCACCCCTTGGTCAGTCCCCTACTGTGTCTCTCTGCTGTCACCGTGTCATCAGTCACCCCCCCATCACCCCGCTGCCACCCAGTGCCATTTCTCTGTCACTTGGTGTCACACCTTTGTCGGACCCCCGGTGTCACCCGTTGTCACCCACTGCCTGCAGGAGGAGGAGGTGGTGGACAAGATGGATGACGACGTGTTCCTGCGCTGCATCGAGTCCAACATGCTGACCGACATGACGCTGCAGGGCATCGAGCAGATCAGCAAGGTGCTGGGGGAGCACCCAGGGGTGCTGCTGGGGGGTGGGTGTTGGAACCCAGGGAGGTGTTTTGGGGTCCCTCCAGGTGCCTGAGGAGCACCCACGGGTGCTTATTGGGGTTGGGTGTAGGAACTCTCGATGACATTTGGGTGCTGTCCTATAGATCCGTTGGAGCACCCGTGAGTGCTCAGAGTACATCCTGTGGGATCCCAAGGAGATAATTGGGGTCCTCCAAGTGCACTGGAGCACCCATGGGTGCTCGTAGTGGTGGCTGGCGGGAGGTTTCAGGGTTGCCAGGTGCTCTGCCGCTGCACAGGAGCACCCATGGGTGCTGACCCCCCTCTCCTCCCCCAGGTATACATGCACCTGCCCCAGACAGACAACAAGAAGAAGATCATCATCACGGAGGATGGGGAGTTCAAGGCACTGCAGGAGTGGATCCTGGAGACTGACGGCGTCAGTCTGATGCGGGTGTTGAGCGAGAAGGACGTGGACCCGGTGCGCACCACCTCCAATGACATCGTCGAGATCTTCACTGTGAGTCGTGGGGTGACACTGCAGTGTGCCGGGTGACACCCATGGGTTCCTCTGTGGGTGTTGGGGATGGTTGTCAGGGTGTTGGGGTGACACCTATGGGTTCCTCTGTAGGTGTTGGGGATGGTTGTCAGGGTGTTGGGGTGACTCCCAGGGTCATCCTCTGTGGGTGTTGGGGATGGTTGTCAGGGTGTTGGGGTGACACCCATGGGTTCCTCTGTAGGTGTTGGGGATGGTTGTCAGGGTGTTGGGGTGACACCCAGGGTCGTCCTCTGTAGGTGTTGGGGATGGTTGTCAGGGTGTTGGGGTGACTCCCAGGGTCGTCCTCTGTAGGTGTTGGGGATGGTTATCAGGGTGTTGGGGTGACACCCAGGATCGTCCTCTGTAGGTGTTGGGGATGGTTGTCAGGGTGCTGGGGTGACACCCATGGGTTCCTCTGTAGGGTGTTGGGGATGGTTGTCAGGGTGTTGGGGTGACACCCATGGGTTCCTCTGTAGGTGTTGGGGATGGTTGTCAGGGTGTTGGGGTGACACCCATGGGTTCCTCTGTAGGTGTTGGGGATGGTTGTCAGGGTGTTGGGGTGACACCCATGGGTTCCTCTGTAGGTGTTGGGGATGGTTGTCAGGGTGTTGGGGTGACACCCAGGGTCGTCCTCTGTAGGTGTTGGGGATGGTTGTCAGGGTGTTGGGGTGACACCCAGGGTCGTCCTCTGTAGGTGTTGGGGTGACACCCACGGGTTCCTCTGTAGGTGTTGGGGATGGTTGTCAGGGTGTTGGGGTGACACCCAGGGTCGTCCTCTGTAGGTGTTGGGGATGGTTGTCAGGGTGTTGGGGTGACACCCATGGGTTCCTCTGTAGGTGTTGGGGATGGTTGTCAGGGTATTGGGGTGACACCCATGGGTTCCTCTGTAGGTGTTGGGGATGGTCCTCAGGGTGTTGGTGTGATGCTGCAGTTTTCCAGGTGTTGCTCTCTGCAGGTGTTGAGGATGGTTCTGGGGTTTTTGGGGTGATGCTACAGCGTTCTGGGTGTCACCTTCCCACAGGTGTTGGGGACAGTCCTCAGGACTGGTGGGTGACACTGCAACGTGCCAGGTGTCACCCTCAGGTGTTCTCTGCAGGTGTTGGAGGATGGTCCTTAGGGATTTTAGGGTGATGCTACAGTGTCACCTTCCATTAGGTGTTGGGGTGATGCTGCAGTGTGCTGGGTGACACCCAGGGTTGTCCTCTGTAGGTGTTGGGGATGGTCCTCAGGGTGTTGGGGTGACGCTGCAGTATTCCAGGTGTGCTCTGCAGGTGTTGGGGATGGTCTTCAGGGTGTTGGGGTGACACTACAGCATTCCAGGTGTCACATTGCTGTAGTGTTGGGGCAGTCCTTGGGACTGATAGAGTGACAGCGTAGTGTGCTGCACGTCACCTGTAGGTGTTTTCTGCAGGTGTTGGGGATGATCCTCAGGGTGTTGGGGTGACACTGCAGCGTGCCAGGTGTTGCACTCCACAGCTGTTGGGGTGATGCTACAGCATTCTGGGTGTCACCTTCCCGCAGGGGACAGTCCTTGGGGTGTTGGGTGACACCGTAGCGTGCCAGTGTGTTAGCTGTGGGTGTCCTTCGCTAGGGTTGGGGACAGTCCTCAGGGTGTTGGGGTGACACCTCAGCGTGCCAGGTGTTGCACTCCGCAGGTGTTGGGGTTGGTCCTCGGGGTGTTGGGGTGACACCTCGGCGTGCCAGGTGTTGCACTCCGCAGGTGTTGGGGTTGGTCCTCGGGGTGTTGGGGTGACACCTCGGCGTGCCAGGTGTTGCACTCCGCAGGTGTTGGGGTTGGTCCTCGGGGTGTTGGGGTGACACCGCGGCGTGCCAGGTGTTGCACTCCGCAGGTGTTGGGGTTGGTCCTCGGGGTGTTGGGGTGACACCGCGGCGTGCCAGGTGTTGCACTCCGCAGGTGTTGGGGTTGGTCCTCGGGGTGTTGGGGTGACACCGCGGCGTGCCAGGTGTTGCACTCCGCAGGTGTTGGGGTTGGTCCTCGGGGTGTTGGGGTGACACCGCGGCGTGCCAGGTGTTGCACTCCGCAGGTGTTGGGGTTGGTCCTCGGGGTGTTGGGGTGACACCGCGGCGTGCCAGGTGTTGCACTCCGCAGGTGTTGGGGTTGGTCCGCGGGGGGGTGGGGGGACACCGCGGCGTGCCAGGGGTTGCACTCCGCAGGTGTTGGGGTTGGTCCTCGGGGTGTGTTGGGGTGACACCGCGGCGTGCCAGGTGTTGCACTCCGCAGGTGTTGGGGTTGGTGGTCTCGGGGGTG
The DNA here is from genome assembly GCA_036346035.1 of Crossoptilon crossoptilon. Taxonomy (NCBI): domain Eukaryota; kingdom Metazoa; phylum Chordata; class Aves; order Galliformes; family Phasianidae; genus Crossoptilon; species Crossoptilon crossoptilon. The sequence goes on from JARXNR010000497.1 coordinate 66,206, forward strand.
TTGGGGTGACACCGCGGCGTGCCAGGTGTTGCACTCCGCAGGTGTTGGGGTTGGTCCTCGGGGTGTTGGGGTGACACCGCGGCGTGCCAGGTGTTGCACTCCGCAGGTGTTGGGGTTGGTCCTCGGGGTGTTGGGGTGACACCGCGGCGTGCCAGGTGTTGCACTCCGCAGGTGTTGGGGTTGGTCCTCGGGGTGTTGGGGTGACACCGCGGCGTGCCAGGTGTTGCACTCCGCAGGTGTTGGGGTTGGTCCTTGGGGTGTTGGTGTGATACCACAGCGTTCTGGTGTCCCCCTGTTCAGGTGTTGGGCATCGAGGCGGTGCGCAAGGCTCTGGAGCGGGAGCTGTACCACGTCATCTCCTTTGATGGTTCCTACGTCAACTACCGTCACCTGGCCCTGCTGTGTGACACCATGACGTCCAGGGGACACCTGATGGCCATCACCAGGCACGGCGTCAACCGGCAGGACACCGGGCCACTCATGAAGTGCTCCTTTGAGGAGACGGTCAGCGGCTGTGCGGGGTGTCTATGGGGGTGTCTGTGGGGTGTTCACAGGGTGTCTGTGGGGTCTTGGGGTTGCTGCCCGCATTTTTGGGGTTATAATGCCCCAATTTAGGGGGTTACAGTACCCTTCTTGGGGATTGCAATCCCTGATCTTGGGATTGCTGCACCCATTTTTGGAGTTAATAACTATTTTGGGGGTTACTTCACCCATTTTTTGGGTTATAATGCCTTTTCTTGAGATTACAGTGCCTGCTTTGCGGGGTCACCATCCCCTTTTATTGATATTGCTGTGCTCATTTTGGGGGTAAAGCTTATTTTTGGGGTTACTTTACCTATTTTTTGGATTATAATACCCATTTTTGGGGCTACGGTCTCCATTTTTGGGGTTGCTGTGCCCGTTTTGTTGTTGACCAGTTTCTGGGGTCAGAGGACCCGTTTCTGGGGTTGCTGCACTCATTTTTAGGATTATAATACCTATTTTGGGGGTCACGTCCCTATTTCTGGGGTCTGGATGCCAGTTTTTGAGGTCACCATCCTCATTTCTGGGGTCTGGGTGCCAGATTTTGGGGTCACCATCCCCATTTCTGGGGTTGGGATGCCAGTTTCTGGGATCACCATCCCAATTTCTTGGGTCAAATGCCAGATTTTGCATTCTCCATCCCAATTTCTGGGGTCAAGGTGCCAGATCTTGGGGTCACCATCCCCATTTCTGGGGTCTGGATGTTGGTTTTTGGGTTCACCATCCCCATTTCTGGAGTTGGGATTCCAGATCTTGAGGTCACTGTTCCCATTTCTGGGGTCTGGACGTCGGTTTTTGGGGTCACCATCCCCATTTCTGGGGTCGGATGCCAGATATTGGGGTCACCATCCCCATTTCTGGGGTCGGATGCCAGATATTGGGGTCACCATCCCCATTTCTGTGGTCAGATGCCAGATTTTGGGGTCACCATCCCCATTTCTGGGGTCAGATGCCAGATTTTGCATTCACCATCCCAATTTCTGGGGTCGAGGTGCCAGATTTTGGGGTCGCCATCCCCATTTCTGGAGTCAGGATGCCAGATTTTGCATTCACCATCCCCATTTCTGTGGTCAGATGCCATATTTTAGGGTCACCATCCCCATTTCTGGGGTCAGATGCCATATTTTAGGGTCACCATCCCCATTTCTGGGGTCGGGATACCAGTTTTTTTGGGGTCACCATCCCCATTTCTGTGGTCAGATGCCAGATCTTGAGGTCACCATCCCCATTTCTGGGGTCAGATGCCAGATTTTGCATTCACCATCCCAAATTCTGGGGTCTGGATGTCGGTTTTTGGGGTCACCATCTCCATTTCTGGAGTCGGGATGTCAGATCTTGAGGTCACCATCCCCATTTCTGGGGTCGAGGTGCTGGTTTTTTGAGGTCACCATCCTCATTTCTGGGGTCTGGACATCAGTTTTTGGGGTCACCATCCCCATTTCTGGGGTCAGATGCCAGATTTTGGGGTCGCCATCCCCATTTCTGGAGTCAGGATGCCAGATTTTGCATTCACCATCCCCATTTCTGGGGTCAGATGCCATATTTTAGGGTCACCATCCCCATTTCTGGGGTCGGGATACCAGTTTTTTTGGGGTCACCATCCCCATTTCTGTGGTCAGATGCCAGATCTTGAGGTCACCATCCCCATTTCTGGGGTCAGATGCCAGATTTTGCATTCACCATCCCAAATTCTGGGGTCTGGATGTCGGTTTTTGGGGTCACCATCTCCATTTCTGGAGTCGGGATGTCAGATCTTGAGGTCACCATCCCCATTTCTGGGGTCGAGGTGCTGGTTTTTTGAGGTCACCATCCTCATTTCTGGGGTCTGGACATCAGTTTTTGGGGTCACCATTCCCATTTCTGGGGTCTGGACGTCAGTTTTTGGGGTCACCATCTCCATTTCTGGAGTTGGGATGCCAGATCTTGAGGTCACCATCCCCATTTCTGGGGTCAGATGCCATATTTTGGGGTCACCATCCCCATTTCTGGGGTCTGGATGCCAGTTTTTGAGGTCACCATCCCCATTTCTGGGGTCTGGATGCCAGTTTTTGAGGTCACCATCCTCATTTCTGGGGTCAGATGCCAGATTTTGCATTCACCATCCCAATTTCTGGGGTCGAGGTGCCATATTTTAGGGTCACCATCCCCATTTCTGGGGTCAGATGCCATATTTTGGGGTCACCATCCCCATTTCTGGGGTCTGGATACCAGTTTTTTTGAGGTCACCATCCCCATTTCTGGGGTCAGATGCCATATTTTAGGGTCACCATCCCCATTTCTGGGGTCAGATGCCATATTTTAGGGTCACCATCCCCATTTCTGGGGTCAGATGCCATTTTTTGGGGTCACCATCCCCATCTCTGGGGTCTGGATACCAGTTTTTTGGGGGTCACCATCCCCATTTCTGGGGTCAGATGCCAGATTTTGCATTCACCATCCCAAATTCTGGGGTCTGGATGTCGGTTTTTGGGGTCACCATCTCCATTTCTGGAGTCGGGATGTCAGATCTTGAGGTCACCATCCCCATTTCTGGGGTCGAGGTGCTGGTTTTTTGAGGTCACCATCCTCATTTCTGGGGTCTGGACATCAGTTTTTGGGGTCACCTTCCCCATTTCTGGGGTCTGACTCCCCGGGGTCCCGCAGGTGGACGTGCTGATGGAGGCAGCAGCGCACGGCGAGAGCGACCCGATGAAAGGGGTGTCAGAGAACATCATGCTGGGACAGCTGGCCCCTGCTGGCACCGGCTGCTTCGACCTGCTGCTGGATGCTGAGAAGTGCAAGCATGGGATGGAGATCCCCAGTGCCATCCCTGGCCTGGGAGTGGGCGGCTGTGAGTCAGGGGGGTGGTGGCTGTAGCTGCCTGTCTGATGGGTGGGTGACAACAGGGGGCAGTGGGAGGTTCAGGGGCTGTAGGTGTCTGTCTGTGGGGGTGACGCTCTGGGGTCCCCGCGTTGGGATTGAGGGGTCCCCATTTTTGGGGTCCCCGCAGTGGGTTGGGGGTGGGCTGGACAAACTGAGAGCCCTGAGGGATCCAAGCTTTGGGGTCCCTGCTTTGGGACTTGGGGCGTCCCCACGGAACCCCAACTTTGGGGTCCTTGCAATGGGATTGCAGTGACCCCATGTTGGGACGGGGGGGCCCCCATAGAAGCCCAACTTTGGGTTCCCTGTAGTGGAATTGGGGAGCCCCCGTGGAACCCCATTTTGTGTTCCCTGCAGTGAGATTGTAGGGCCCTCAAGTTGAGATTAGGGGGTCCCCATCTTTGGGATCCCTGCAGTGGGATGGGGGTGACCTGGTCTCTGAGGGAACCCCAACTTTGGGGTCCCCACTTCGGGACCGGGGGGCTCCCACATTTTGGGGTCCCTCCCACTGATTTTTCTCTCCCCGCAGCCACCGGGATGTTCTTTGGCTCAGCACCCAGCCCCATGGGGAACATGTCCCCCGCCATGACACCCTGGAACCAGGGGGCCACTCCTGCCTATGGGGCCTGGTCCCCCAGTGTGGGTGCGTGGGGGTGTGGTGAGGGGGAGGCGTACTGGGAGCACTGGGGAGGTTGGGCGGGGGGGTGGGGGGGTGGTATGGGACACATAAGGAGCCCTCACAGGTCTGTGGGGGGAGGGGGACTTGGGGGTCTGAGGGGTATACGGGGGGGGGGGTTCCTGGGGATCACTGGGGTGCGTGGGGGTCAGTGGGACAGGGTGGGAGGGGATTCCTGGGGGGGGGCTCTGGGGGTGTGTTGTGGGGGGGGTAGGATGGGAGAGGGAGGGGCAACGTGGGGGTCTGGGCAGGGTGGGCTCTTGGAGGTAACACGTGGGACAGGGTTGGGTGGGGGGGATCTCCTAGAGGTCCGTGGGGAACATGGGGGGGGTGGGTGAAATGCAGTAGGGTGGGGGGGACACGTGGGGAGCAGGGGTGGGCTTCTGGAGGTTTCTGAGGGTATGTTGTGGGGGGGGACAATGTGGGGGTGAGGGTGGGGGGGTCTCCTAGGGGGTCCCTAGGGTGCATGGAGGGCAGTGAGGCAGGGTGGGGGGGTGCTCCTGGGGGTCTCTGGGGTGCAGGGGTGGGGGGAGGCTTCTGGGGATACATGGGGAGCAGTGGGGGGTAGGGTGGGGGGGCCTTCTGGAGGTCTCTGGGATGCATGGAGGACTGGGGGGGGGCTGTGGGGCAGGGTCATGGGGAGCTGCTGGACTCTATGGAACAGGCATGGGGTAATCTCACGTGGGGTGTCTTTCTGCACCACCCCCTCCCCCCCCCGGTCCCCCTGACCCCTTTGTCTCTCTCTTTCTTCCCCCCCAGGCAGCGGCATGACCCCCGGGGGGGCCGGCTTCTCCCCCAGCGCTGCTTCAGACGCCAGCGGTTTCAGCCCCGGTTATTCACCTGCCTGGTCACCCACTCCTGGCTCCCCTGGATCCCCAGGGCCCTCCAGCCCCTACATCCCCTCCCCAGGTCAGTGCTCCCACCCACCGGGGAACCCCCAGCACCGGGATGCCCCCGGACTCCTTACTCACCCCCACTCTGCTTTGTGGCTTTACAGGTGGGGCCATGTCCCCCAGCTACAGCCCCACATCACCTGCCTACGAGCCACGCTCACCTGGGGGCTACACCCCACAGAGCCCCAGCTACAGCCCCACCTCTCCGAGCTACAGTCCGACATCACCCAGCTACAGCCCCACCAGCCCCAACTACAGCCCGACTTCGCCAAGCTACAGCCCCACCAGCCCCAGCTACAGCCCAACCTCGCCCAGCTACAGCCCAACCTCTCCCAGTTACAGCCCCACTTCTCCAAGCTACAGCCCCACCTCGCCCAGTTACAGCCCAACTTCTCCAAGCTACAGCCCCACTTCTCCCAGTTACAGCCCCACTTCTCCAAGCTACAGCCCAACCTCGCCCAGCTACAGCCCGACTTCTCCAAGCTACAGCCCAACCTCACCCAGTTACAGCCCAACTTCTCCCAGCTACAGCCCCACCAGCCCGAGCTACAGCCCGACTTCGCCCAGCTACAGCCCCACCAGCCCCAACTACAGCCCCACATCCCCCAACTACACCCCAACCAGTCCCAGCTACAGCCCGACTTCTCCCAGCTACAGCCCGACTTCTCCCAATTACACCCCAACCTCCCCCAACTACAGTCCCACCTCCCCGAGCTACAGTCCCACCTCCCCGAGCTACAGCCCCACATCTCCCAGCTACTCCCCCTCCAGCCCCCGCTACACCCCACAGTCGCCCACCTACACCCCCAGCAGCCCCAGCTACAGCCCCAGCAGCCCCAGCTACAGCCCGTCCTCCCCCAAGTACACCCCAACCAGCCCCTCCTACAGCCCCAGCTCTCCCGAGTACACCCCGACCAGCCCCAAGTACAGCCCCACCTCGCCGAAGTACAGCCCCACCAGCCCCAAGTACAGCCCCACCTCGCCCACCTACAGCCCGACCACCCCCAAATACAGCCCCACCTCGCCCACCTACAGCCCCACCTCACCCGTTTACACCCCCACCAGCCCCAAGTACAGCCCCACCTCACCAACCTACAGCCCGACCAGCCCCAAGTACAGCCCCACCTCGCCCACCTACAGCCCCACCAGCCCCAAGGGCTCCACCTACAGCCCCACATCACCGGGCTACAGCCCCACGTCGCCCACCTACAGCCTGACCAGCCCGGCCATCAGCCCCGACGACAGCGACGACGACAATTGAGCGTGGGGGTCCCTCTTAGGTTGTGGGGCTGACCCCCAAGTGTGGGGCAGGGGGGGGGGCTGCGGACGCAGCCCTGTGGGAATTGAACAGGGTGGGGGGGAAAGGGGGGGATGTGTGTTAATTGGGGAGTGTCATTAGTTAATGAGTGGGAGAGAGAGATGAGGGTAATTGGGGGGAGTGGGGGGGTGTTGTGATGCACCCCACAGCGATGGTGGTGGTTTTGGGGTGGGGGGGGCCTGTTTTTTTGCCTCTCCCCCCACCCCTTCATTTACTTTGGTTCTTTTTGTGTTACTTGGGGAGAAATTGTTGTAATTCTGCTTTCGGGGGAAATAATAAAAGGTTTTAATGATTTTCACTTCCTTGGTGTGTGCCCATCTGTGCCCCCCCCCCCCGAACTGTGCGACATCCCCAGGATGGGACCCCTCACCCCTGCGCTCTATGACCCTCCAGGACCTTTGTGGGGGGGCCCAGAAGTGGGAGACCCCCTCGAACTGTGTGACCCCACCAGGACCTCTGGAAGTGGGGGGGGGGAGAAACAATATTGGGAACTCTGGGACCTCGGATGTGGGTGAGGGGGTCACAAAAGTGGGAACCCCCCCCCCCCGTGCACCGTGTGATGCACCCAGGATCTTTGGGGGGGAGTGGGGCACAAAATTGGGATCCCCAGAACCTTTGGAGGGGGGAGGCACAAATGTGGGGACCCCCCCCCCATACACACTGTGTGACCATCCAGGACCTTGGGGGGGGGGACTGGGAGGGCACAAAAGTGGGAGTCCTCCCCCTCACCACGTGGTACCTCGGGGACCTTGGGAGGGTGGGGGGCACAATAGTGAAACCCCCCCCTCACCGTCTGGCAGCCCCAGGACATTTAGAGTTGGGGGGGGGGGGGCACAAAAGCGGGCGCCGCGCCCCGCTGGCAGCGGTGGGATTCGAACCCACGTCCCCTCGGGGACTGGAGCCTAAATCCAGCGCCTTGGACCGCTCGGCCACGCTACCGCGCGCCGCCACAGCCCCGCCCGGCAGGAAAGGCTCCTGGGGGGCGTGGCCACGGGGAGGGGGCGTGGTCACAAGGGGGGGCGTGGTCATAAGGGAGGGGGCGTGGCCATGGGAGCTCAGGGCCGCGGGTTCGAATCCCTCCTCTTCTCCCACCTCGCCCGTTTGCCCCCCCCGCCGATTTCTTTCATCCCCCCTTCGTTGTCCCTTCTGCCCCCCTTCGGACCCCTTTCTCTCCATTTATCCCTCACGGATCTCCGTTTTTTTTCCCCTCAATTTCTCTCCATTTCCCCCCATTTCTCCCCATTATCCTCCAATCTGTTCTCCGTTTATCCCCATGCGTTCTCCATTTCCCCTCATTTATCCCCATTTCTTCTCTCTTTATCCCCACGTATCCTCAGCTTCCCCCATTTCTCCCCGTTTCTTGTTCCTGTGGCGTGTCTGCAGGAGTTGGTGCATTGCTGGGGGGTTGCTGGGGTGTAGGGGAGGGGTAGGAGGGTGTGTTTGGGGGATTTGGGGTGCGATGTAAGGGTGTATTTTGGTATTTCAGGGGTACTTCAGGCGCCTTTGGGTGTTTTCGGGGTGTTTGGGTGTGCTTCTGTAGCGTTCGGTTGTGTTTTCGGGGTACTTCAGTGTGTTTTGGGCTGTTCTGAGGTGTCCAAGTGGGGTGTTTGTGCGTGTTTCGTGTGTTTTCATGGTACTTTGAGTCCGTCTGGGGTGTTTTAGGATCGTTTGGGTGTGTTCTGTGGTGTCTAAGTGTGCTAAAGGCAGTGTTTGGGTGCATTCTGACGATGGTGGAGCACACAGCTGTGTGTAGAGGAGAAGGCTGGGGGCTGTGCATCCACATCACTGCCTCGGGTGGGAGGGAGCCAAGACGCGGGGCCAGGCTCTTTTCATTGCGCCCTTTAATTTTGCTTTGGGGAATGAATGGCACGGAATGGAAGCAGGAGATTTGGAGCTGGAAAAGGTGGGACTGCGACCCTGAGACGTGGTGCCTCCAACGTGCTGCCGTTTTCCCTGCAGCCAGGGGGACCCACCACCCTTTCGGATGAAGGCTGTGCTGTTGTGCTGCTTTTCGGTGCCAGCAAGTTCTTTGCGTTGTCCTGGCACGAACGCTGAGCTCGGAGTGTCGCCGGGAGGAAGTGAAGTGGCGAGGAAGCCTGCTTTTAAAATGAGATGTACAAGCGATTTCTGATCTACGTGCACCTTTTAAATACTTTTTTTCTGCAGTCTTCTGGAAGGTCTTATCTGATAATTCACTGACCTGTAATATGCCTCTGACTTAACTCTTCTTTGCTTTATTGGGAAAATCAGTTCTCAGCAGCGTGGTGTCTCCTCTCATCGTGGCAGTGGCTACAGCACAGCGAAGGACGAGGTTCTCCATCTCAGTGAGATCCCAGCTTCCCTTCTGCTTTAAAAAAAGAGAGGCGGCCCGAGGCGTTTGAGCGATAGCCAATTCCTCTGGAGCTGTGTACATCGTTTGCCAGCCTGAACTGGAAGGAAAAGCTGCATGGAAAAGGCATCTCCAGGGATGCCTTCTGTACCTTCGTGGCTGTTAAGCGGTGCCTCTCCCTCTGTTGGTTTTGCTGGCCCGGCAGCCAGACCTGGCTTTGTGCCTGGGGTTGCAGAAGTGTCCCAGCTGTTCCCATCCCTGCCTGCAGCTCTGCTGGTGAGGCGCTGTGAGCAGGGCAGTGGCAGCAGCAACGTCAGCGTGGTCTGAAGAGGCTGGACGTGAGCGTACGTTGAGCACAGCAGGGTAAGCGCTGGGCAAATTGCAGACGATGCTTGGAAAAGAGCAAGAGCTGTGTTCATCTAGGAGAAAATCAAGTGAGCCGTGTTGGTCAGTGCAGTCGCTCCCAGTCTGCTCGAGTGCCTCCTTGTGGCACGATTATTTTTTGCTGAACTCTGTGCTTCATTCGTTTTGTTTCTTCAGACCATCCTTGATGCCGGACACCTGGCAGATGTGCTGGATTGCAAACTGCCCTATGGTGTCCCATCAGGTCAGGCAGGTGATGCACGCTTTAACTCCTGTGTGTGTGCCACAGCTGAAGCCCACCAACAATTTTATTTACCTCTTCCTAAACTTCTTTCGTTGTTACTTTAAATTTTATACGTGATTTCTTTGCCTTCTGTTGTACGGAATATCGACCTCTGCATTCTTTTGGTAAAACTCTTCACCTGTGGCAAACGGCAGCTCTCCCATTCTCCCCATATCTTCAACAGCGATCATTTGAAAGGCTTTTTGCAAAGTGAGAGAGTATTTCTGTTGTTTTTTTTTTTTTTTTTTTTTCCAAGCAGTTTTTTAATAGCTGAAGGATTATCCCGGAAAAGAAGTAGTCGATGTAATTGACCCAGGACTAATGAAAGAAGGGCTTTGATGAAACAGGTTGATATTTACCATAGGCTGCCTACTGAAGCAATTTGCTGCATTAATTCTTTTTTTTTTTTTTTTTTTCTTTACATTTAAATTAATGCTGGCGTAGTAAGTATGAAATGTCTCCATCAGGAGGAACGGGATTTGTCTCAGGGCAGCCGCACTGTGGCATTTCTAGAGACTTTTCCATCAGCTAATCAGCTTAATGAGGGTGTGAGCAGATCGCTAACCGCTGTGCTGGGCTTTGTGGGCTGGAGGCAGGAGGTTCAGGTCTGGCAGCATCAGCAGGTAGCTGGCAAGGAGGCACGGTTGGCTTCCGCACCAAATGTGATGGCATTTCTGTCTTCGTTTTTCTTGCAGGCTCTTGTTCTCAGCAGCAGTTTCGCTGCCAAATGCCATCGTATCACAGAATCACAGAATCACAGAATGGCCAGGGTTGGAAGGGACCTCAAGGATGATGAATCTCCAACCCCCCTGCCACACGCAGGGCCACCAATCATCCCACCTAATGCTAGACCAGGCTGCCCAGCTCCCCATCCAACCTGGCCTTGAACACCTCCAGGGATGCACGGGGCATCCACAACCTCTCTAGGCAGCCTGTTCCAGTACCTCACCACTCTCTCTGTAAAGAATTTCCCCCTGATGTCCAACCGAAATCTCCCTTCCCTCAACTTAAAACCATTTCCCCTCGTCCTGCTGTCACTCACCCTTTCAAAGAGTTGATTCCCCTCCTGTTTGTAGGCTCCCTTTAGGTACTGAAAGGCTGCAATGAGGTCACCCCGCAGCCTTCTTTTCTCCAGGCTGAACAAGCCCAGCTCCTTCAGCCTGTCCTCATAGGGGAGGTGCTCCAATCCCCTGATCATCTTCGTGGCCCTCCTCTGGACCCTCTCCAACAGCTCCCTGTCTTTCTTGCCCTGGGGGCTCCACACTTGGATGCAGTGCTGCAGATGGGGCCTCACAAGAGCAGAGTAGAGGGGGACAATCACCTCCCTGTCCCTGCTGGCCACCCCTCTTTTGATGGAGCCCAGGATCCCATTTGCTTTCTGAGCCACAAGGGCACACTGCTGGCTCATGTTCAGCTTTTCATCCATCAGGACCCCCAGGTCCTTCTCCACAGGGCTGCTCTCAAGGACCGCTCCTTCCAGTCTGTAGGGATGCCTGGGATTTCTCCGGCCCAAGTGCAGAACTCTGCACTTTGCCGTGTTGAACCTCATCAGGTTCACCCAGTCCCACCTTTCCAGCCTCTCGAGGTCCCTCTGAATGGCATCCCTTCCTTCAACCGTGTCGACCGCACCACTCAGCTTGGTGTCGTCAGCAAATTGCTGAGGGTGCACTCAATTCCATCATCGATGTAATTAATAAAGATGTTACAGACCACCGGTCCCAAGACAGACCCCTGGGGGACGCCACTCGTTACCGGCCTCCACCTGGACATAGAGCCATTGATGACCACCCTCTGTCTGCGGCCTTTCAACCAGTTTCTTATCCATCGAGTGGTCCACCCATCAAATCCACATCCCTCCAATTTGGAGATAAGGATGTGGTGGGGGACCGTGTCAAAGGCCTTGCTCAGGTCCAGGTAGTATCGCATCTCGGCTGTTTGTCGTGTGTCGTATTGTGCTCTGGAGGCACTGAGAGGCTCTCTGCCCAACCCAAGCCTAAAGGCAGGGCAGTGGCACTGCCTGTGTGTGGGTGCAGGCACGCGCCGGAGGCTGTCGGCTGCTCTGTTCTGCTTTATTTCGTTTCCTGCTGCATCTGCGTGTGGCAAAACAGGCGTGCTTTCTTGGCAAGAAATCTATATGAAACTTGTGCAGCAGCTATTGCTAAATAATTTGCGTTACAGAATGAATCACAGAACGGCCAGGGTTGGAAGGGACCTCAAGGATGACGAATCTCCAACCCCCCGCCACACGCAGGGCCACCAACCTCCACATTTCATACCAGCCCAGGCTGCCCAGCTCCCCATCCAACCTGGCCTTGAACACCTCCAGGGATGGACGGGGCATCCACAGCCTCTCTGTGCAGCTGTTCCAGCACCTCACCGCTCTCAGAGTAAAGAACTTCCCCCTGACATCCAGCCTCAATCTTCCCTCCTTCAACCTCAAACCATTTCCCCTTGTCCTGCAGTTATCTACCCTTGATTCCCCTCCTGTTTGTAGGCTCCCTTTGGGTGCTGAAGGCTGCAATGATTCACCCCGCAGCCTTCTTTTCTCCAGGCTGAACAAGCCCAGCTCCCTCAGCCTGTCCTCATAGGGGAGGTGCTGCAGTTCCCTGATGATCATCACGGTCTCAACACAGTTCCCACGAGAACGGTGGTGTGAAATCTCACGGGATCATAGAATTGCTCAGGTTGGAAAAGACACGAAAGATCGTCGAGTCCAAGCTGACCATCCCACCACTCAATCGTGTCCCCGAGCATCACATCCCTCTCTGTTTTTTAAACACATCCAAGGGCAGCGGACACAATCCAGGGACACAACCCCAATTAACCAGGAGTGCTGAATGATGACGGAGAGCAGCTTGGCAGCCACATCCACCAACTCCTTTGATTTGCAGAATCAATTTCTACGACCCAGAGTTCGGTTATAGAGCAGGTTTTATTCAGCATTTGGCACCGAAGCTGGGCTCGAGGGGGGGTAATTCCTCCCATCTCACACAACTGCAAGCGTTACAGATTTATTAGCCAAGCTCATACGTCTTCAGTATATTTTCAAGAACTCATTAGAATATTCATAACTCATTTCCATATGGCCCGTCCCTTCAACGCATGGTATCCCTTGTTGGGGACCCCCGTCGGTGGTCGTTGAGGATGAAGGCTCCACGTCCTCCTCGCTCCGTCCTTTGTGCCTTTAGCCCTGAATCTGTCAGCTGTGCAGATGGAGTCCATCCTGCCTAAACTCTCCCCACATTTGGCCTCGCTAATTGTTACCCTCACCTATTGCACATCCTGTTTGCTACATCCTTATTACCCTTCATTCTGGTTTTTCTATATTCCTGCTTAACTTTCTATATTCCTGCTTAACTTGCCTTTTTATACAATGGCTGACTCGTCCTTGCCTCTTTGCTTAGTTTATATTCCTATACTTGTGTTTAATCTCATCCCCTAACTCACCCTCACTTGCAATCCATCCTGCCCCACGGACATGTGGGCGTGCAGCTTCCAAAGCAGGTCCAAAACCACCTCATCGTGGGTTATTACTCCTATTCTGCTCCCCATCCCCACCCAGCAGCACGAGGGGCTGCGTGCCCAGGGAACAACCAGCAAAGCCTGCAGGCACAGAAGGCGCTGAGCACCTCAGCCTGATGCTGATCCTCGCTCACTGCATTCCCCTCTGCATCCCACAGGGGATGCAGATTCTCCCGTCTTCCCTTGCTTCTGTCTTTCCTCCTTCCTCTCCTCCCTTCCTTGTCTTTCTCTTCCTTTCTTTCTTCTCCGTTTTACTTTCTTTCCACTACTGATCGCCCACACCCCCCCAGTCCCTCTGTGTCACTCCTGGGGTTTCACCCTCTCCCCGTTCCCCCCTCCCCTCCAGTTCCCCCATTCTGATCACTATAGTCCTCTTCCACCCCTCCCCTCCGTGCCTTCCCCATTTTGACCCCCAGGGTCCCCCTGTCTGTCCCCCCCTTCCTGTCCCCCTGAGGGATTGGAGATCCCTCATCCCTCCCCAGTCCCCCATTCTGATCCCTTAGTGTCCCCCCCCTTCCTACCCATTCTGTCCCCTAGATTCCCCCCCTTTCCCAGTCCCCTCTATCGGACCCCCAGAATCTCCTCTCCTCCCCCCAGGTGCCCCCACTCCATTTCCCCCATTCTGATCCCTGGAGTCTCCTATCACACCCCAGTCCCCTCTATTTGACCCCCAGGGTCCCCTGTCCTCCCTTCTCCCCCCACCTCCTCACCCCTTTTTCTGACCCCTAGAGTCCCCTGTACCCCCCTGTGCACTCCTCCCTGACCCCTGATGTCCATTCCCCCATTTTGACTTTCAGTCCCCCCCGACCAGACCCTTTTTCAGCCCAATAGAAGCCCCCCACAACCCTCCAGATATCCCCTGCCACCTCCTCTCCACTCCTAGACCTCCTTTCCTCCGAGTAGAGACTCCATTCACCCCTTTTTTCCCCCTCACAACCCCCCCCATCCACTCCCAGACCCCCCTTTCCGCCCTACAAAAGCCCCCTTTTTCCCCTTTCAACCCCTCAAGTTCCCCTCCACAATGTTCCCTGCCATCCCCAGGCCCCCTTTCCACTCACAAAAGCCTCATTCCCCTCTTTTCCCCCTCATAATCCCCTCAGACCCCCTTTCCACGCCACAGAAGCCCCCCACAATCCCTCAGTTTCCCCCTTCCAACCCTTCTCCACCTCCAGACACTCCTTCCACCCCACAGAAGCCCCACCTGGGTGACCTGGGGGGAGGGGGGGTGGCATAAAAGGTAGGGAGGAGCATTTTTAGTATCCTATAGGGAGGGGTCACATGTGAGTCAGGATCCTAGGGGGGTTGGTGAGGGGGGGAATGGCATGTGGGTCCCATTGAGGGGGGCACCTGGGGGTGGGGGAATTTTTAGGGTTCTATGGGGGAGGGGTCACATTTGGGTGCCCTGGGGGTGTCTCCTTGATCCCATGGTGTTGGGGGGAGTGAGGGATGGGGCTTTATTAGGGTCTGACCCCTCCCTCTCTTTTGGGGTGAAAAACTGCACCCATTTGAGACAGCAGATTTGGGGGTTTGGTTCTAGGTAACCCAATGGAGGCCCATTTGAGATAGCAGATATGGCAGTTTGGTTCTAGGTGACCCAACCAGGACCTATTTGAGTCAGTAGATTTAGGATCTGGCTCTAGATATCCCAACCAGGACCAGCCTGAGATAGCAGATTTGGGAGTTTGGCTTTAGGTAACCAATCAGAATCCATCTGAGATAGCAGATTTGGCAGCCTGGTTCCAGGTAACCCAACCAGGACCCATTTGAGACAGCAGATTTAGGGGTTTGGTTCTAGGCAACCCAACTAAGACCCATTTCAGATAGCAGATATGGCAGTTTGGTTCTAGGTGACCCAACCAGGACCCATTTGAGACAGCAGATTTGGGGGTTTGGTTGTTGGCAACTCAATGTAGATTTATCTGAGATAGCAGATATGGGGGTTTGGTTCTAGGTGACCCAACCAGGACCAGTTTGAGACAGCAGATTTAGGGGTTTGGCTTTAGGTAACATCAGAATCCACCTGAGATAGCAGATATGGCAGTTTTGTTCTAGGTAACCCAATGGAGACCCATTTGAGACAGCAGATTTGGGGGTTTGGTTGTAGGCAACTCAATGTAGATTTATCTGAGATAGCAGATACGGGGGTTTGGTTCTAGGTAACCCAATGGAGACCCATTTGAGATAGCAGATATGGGGGTTTGGTTCTAGGTGACCCAACCAGGACCAGTTTGAGACAGCAGATTTGGGGGTTTGGTTCTAGGTAACCCAATGAGGACTCATTTTATTTTTAGGGCCGGCCTGTCAAGAGCTCAAACTGAGACCAGAAACCAACCACAAATACTTTGCACAATTAAAATATATTACACAAATCCGAGATAATGAGAACAGGAAGAGGATTTGGGGTCGTGAAGAGGGGAGGTGAGGGATTGGTGACGTTCCAAAAGAGCAATATCTGCAGGTTCAGCTCCACTCCAACGTGTAATCTCTGCCTAACTCCAGGGCAAGCTGGGTGACTAGAAGGACCTTGGGGGGGGGAAAAAAAAAACAAAAAGACAAAAATAAGTGTTAAGGATATATATATTAAAGTAAATATTCTTTTTAAAAAAGTAAAAGTATTATTAAAAAATTAAAAAATAATCTTTTGGCCCAAAGTGATCATTTTTTTGGGCAATAACTCTACGTTTCAACCTCGTCATGCTGTATTTTACTTTCCTTTTGCCCACAGTTTTCTACCTCAGAGTCCCATCGTTTCACCTCTTGGGACAAAAAAAAAAAAAATCATTTATCTTTCATTGATTTATTTTTTTTTTTTTCTGCCTGATGATATTTTGACACCTCGTCACACCCTTCTTTCATTTTTCTCTGCATCTTTTCCCTATCTAATCACCCTATATTTCAACGCCTTGGGGCACGATCTGTTCACTCTTCTATATATTTTTTCTATATATTTTTTTTCTTTCAAATAATTCCATATTTTAACCTCTCGTCACACGATCTGTTATCTTTTTCTTAAATAGTTTCTTTTTCTATCCAATAATTCTGTATTTTCTCTCTCTCTCTCTCTTTTTTTTTTTTTTAATACAAAACAGTTCTACATTTTAACCTCTCAGGAAACAATCTCATATCTTTCTTTTTACATGTATATATTTTACCTAAATTCTGAATTTCAGCCTCTTGTCACACAAATTATCTTTTTTAAATAATAAAAAATAAAAATACCCTTTTTTTCCTTCCCAATAACTCCATATTTTGATGACCTGACCAGCTTTAATCCCCTTTTTTTTAAACCAAATAATTCTACATTTTAACCTTTCGTGATACAATCTTTTTATCTTTCATTTTCCTATTCTTTTCTATTTGTTTTTCTACCTAAATTTTGAATTTCAACCATTTGTCACACAATCTATTCTCTTTTTGTTAAATAGATTTTTTTTCTATTCAATAATTCTATATTTTAACCTCTTGACCAGTTCATCTTTTATCTTTTTTTTTTTAACTAATAAATCTCCATTTAAACCCCTCACGACAATATCTTCTATCTTTCCTTTTATCTGCATTTTTCTACCCAATTTTCTTTTTTCTCTTTATTATCTTTATTTTTGTATTATTTAATACTTAAATTAATTAAATTGTGAACAAATTTGTTTATTTTATTGTATTTTATTCTTTAATTCTTTATTTTCTAACAAATTCTATATTTTAAGCCCTCAAGACACACTACTTTAGCTTTTCCCTTATATGTATTTTTCTGTGCCTCCATTCCATATTTTGACCTTTTCCCACTCAATCTCTCAGCTCTCTTCAAAAATATTCATTTTTCCATTTAACGATTCCATATTTTGAACCTTTCTCACTCAATCTTTCATCTCTTTCCACAAAAATACGCATTAGTTTTTACCAAATAGTTCCGTTTTGAATATTTCTCATTCAGCCTTAAATTTCTTCTCAAAAATATACATTTTCCTACTGAACAATTCCATATTTAGACATTTTCCCACTCAATCTTTCATCTCTTCCCCAAAATACTTATTTTTCTACCAAACAATTCCCCATTTTGAACTTTTTTCACTGAATCTTTCACCTTTTGTCTCAAAAATACACAATTTTTCCACCCAACAATTCCCTATTTTGACCTCTTCCCACTCAGTCTTTCATTTCTTCCTCCAAAATCCCCATTTTCCCACCCAACAATTCAATTCTTTAACTTTTCCCACTCAACCTTCCACCTCTTCTCAAAAATGTACATTTTTCCACCCATCAATTCTGCATTTTGACCTTTCCCACTCAACTTTTCATCTCTTCCCCAAAATACTCATTTTTCTACCCATCAACTCTCTATTTTCACATTTTCCCACTCAACCTCCCATTTCTTCCCCCAAAATACTTTTCTACCCATCAGTTCCCCATTTTGACCTTTTCCACTCAACCTTCCACCTTCTCCCCAAAATACTCATTTTTCCACCCAACAATTCCATTATTTAATTTTTCCCACTCAACCTTCCATCTCTTCCCCCAAAATAATCATTTTTCCACCCAACAATTCCCCATTTTGACCTTTTCCCATTCAGTCTTTCATCTCTTCCTCCAAAATACTCATTTTTCTACCCATTTTTACCTTTTCTCACTCAACTTTCCATCTCTTCTCGAAAACACTCATTTTTCCACCCAACAATTCCCCATTTTTACCTTTTCCCACTTAATATTTCATCTCTTCTCAAAAACACTCATTTTTCTACCCATCAATTCCCTATTTTGACCCTTTCCCACTCAACCTTCCATCTCTTCTCAAAAACACTCATTTTCCCACCCATCAATTCCCCATTTTTACCTTTTCCCACTCAACCTTCCATCTCTTCCCCCGAAATACTCATTTTTCTACTCATCAATTCCCTATTTTCACCTTTTCCCACTCAATCTTCCATCTCTTCACAAAAAAACTCATTTTTCCACCCAACAATTCCCTGTTTTGACCCTTTCCCACTCAGTCTTCATCTCTTCTCCAAAACACTCATTTTTCAACCCATCAGTTCCCTATTTTGATCGTTTCCCACTCAATCTTTATCTCTTCCCCAAAAATACTCGTTTTTCTACCCAACAAGTCCCCATTTTGACCTTTTCCCACTTAATATTTCATCTCTTCTCAAAAACACTCATTTTCCAACCCATCGATTCCCTATTTTGATCGTTTCCCACTCAATCTTCATCTCTCCTCAGAAACACCCATTTTTCAACCCATCAATTTTCTATTTTGATCGCTTCCCACTCAATCTTCATCTCTTCCCCAAAATACTCATTTTTCTACCCATCAATTCCCCATTTTAACCTTTTCCCACTCCACCTTCCATCCCTTCCCCAAAATACCCATTTTTCTACCCAACAATTCCCCATCTTGACCTTTTCCACTCAACCTTCCATCTCTTCCTCCAAAACACTCATTTTTCCACCCAACAATTCCTTATTTTGACCTTTTCCCACTCAGTCTTCATCTCTCCTCAAAAACTCATTTTTCAACCCATCAATTTTCTATTTTGATCGCTTCCCACTCAATCTTGATCTCTTCCCCCAAAATACCCATTTTCCCACCCATCAGTTCCCCGTTTTGACCCTTTCCCACTCAACCTTCCATCTCTTCTCAAAAACACTCATTTTTCTACCCATCAATTCCCCGTTTTGACCCTTTCCCACTCAACCTTCCATCTCTTCCCCCAAAATACTCATTTTTCTACTCATCAATTCCCCGTTCTGACCCTTCCCCACTCAACCTTCCACCTCTCCCCACTTTATCCCTCATTTTCCCACCCTCCCATTCCCCATCTCCCCCGTTACCTGTGTCGTGCTGTCGTACACCAGGAAGTGTTGTGATGGCAGCTCTGCTCCGTTCTCGTACACGCGGAGCTGCTGCACAGCACTGCTCTGCCCCAGCACCCTGATGGTGTCGAAGTGCAGCACGTTGGGCTCGGCGTAACCGCGGTGCAGAGCGCGGATCTGCAGGGAGCCCTGATGGGGAAGGGGAAAGGAGAGCGGGCTCAGAGCACAGCTTGGGCTCACTGCACTGCATTTCGGTCCAGTTTGTGTCATCTCTTTTTATTCGACTTCATTTCGTTTCATTTTGCTTCATTTCATTATATTTTACTTCATTTCATTTCGTTTCGTTTCATTATATTTTACTTCATTTCGTTTCGTTTCGTTTCATTTCATTTCATTATATTTTACTTCGTTTCATTTCATTTCATTTCATTTCATTTCATTTCATTTCAATTTTACTTCGTTTCGTTTCATTTCATTTCATTTCATTTCATTTCATTTCATTATATTTTACTTCGTTTCATTTCATTTCATTTCATTTCATTTCATTTCATTTCATTTCATTATATTTTACTTCGTTTATTTCATTTCACTTTGTTTCATTTCATTTTATTTCATTCCACTTCATTTTACTTCGTTTCATTTCATTTCATTATATTTTACTGCGTTTCGTTTCGTTTCATTTCATTATATTTTACTTCATTTATTTCATTTCACTTTGTTTCATTTCATTTTATTTCATTCCACTTCATTTTACTTCTTTTCGTTTCATTTCATTATATTTTACTGCGTTTCATTTTATCTCATTTCATTTCATTATATTTTACTTCGTTTCATTTCATTATATTTTACTTCGTTTCATTTTACTCATTTCATTTCATTATATTTTACTTCGTTTCGTTTCATTTCATTATATTTTACTTCGTTTATTTCACTTCACTTTGTTTCATTTCATTTCATTCCACTTCATTTTACTTCGTTTCATTTCATTTCATTACATTTTACTTTGCTTCATTTCATTTTATTTCATTTCATTTTACCTCATTGCATTTTATTTCATTTCACTTCGATTTTATTTCATTTCACTTCATTTCATTTCGTTATATTTCACTTCATTTCATTTTATTTCATTTCATTTTACTTCATTTTGTTATATTTTACTTTGTTTCATTTCATTTTATTTCACTTCATTTTAATTTTTTATTTCACTTCATTTTAATTTTTTATTTCACTTCATTTTAATTTTTTATTTCATTTCATTTTAATTTTTTATTTCATTTCATTTTAATTTTTTATTTCACTTCATTTCACTTCGCTTCATTTCACTTCATTAATTTATATATAATAATAATATATATAATTTTATATAATATATTATAACAATATACTATATTATGATAATGTACATTGTATAATATAATATAATAATAATGAAATTCAAGAAATGTATTTTTCTATATAAATAATAAAATAAATAAATAATAAAAATAAAATAAATAATAACAATAAAAATAAAATATATATATATTTAAATATATTTAAAATTTGCTTATTTTACAATTTATATTTTATTATATTATAACTATAATACTTTATTTGGATCTATTTTGTCTCGAATAATTTTTATAATTAATATCAATAAATAATATATAAGAATAATAATATAGTTTAATTAATGAATAAATAAAGGTAAGGCAGATTTCATGCAATTTTCAAACAAATATCTATGATGTATAAGAAAACAAATGCCTGATTAAGTATACATGATTCATAACGATGTAAAAATTAACATGCAATATATCTATAACGTGTATTAATTACGTCAATTCATTAATAAATACCATTATATTAATATAGCAATTTATTAATAAGTTTATATCATGCATATAATTAATTTAAATGAAAAATATTGCTCTCTGGGTCACATCCCACGTAATTAGTCACATTCACACGAATTTATTGCAATTTAGAGCTCTTGCATCAGAAGCATTCTTAATTGCTGCTCTAATTAAGGCTATTCTTATTAAGTAGCTCTTTAAAATAACGTGCGTTTTCTACGTAATGACATTTTTTAATGCTTTTTCAACCCACAAACCTGGCGAGCAATAAAGGAGGTCAGCAGATAAGCGCCGTCCTCATAGGCATCTGGTGGAGAAGAAAACCACACATCCAACTCAATTAATTAGCTCTTAACTAATTAGAGAACTTCTATATACACACGCGGATATTCATTAAAAACAAAAAATTTGGGGGGTTGTTTAGGATAATGCAATGCAGACGTAGGGGATAAGAGATGCTTAATGATCTCTGTTGTGATTTTATTAATTACCTCTTGCTATCTTAAGTATCTCCTATTAATTCTTAAATATCTTTATTATTATTATTAATAGTAATTCTTAAATATCTTAGTTCTTAAATATATCTTCTTGTATCTTAAATATGTCTTATCCGAATTAATTAATATCAAGGAAATCTTCTGAATTGCTTATGCTTTCTATTGTTCGAGAAGAAATCTAATTAATTGTCCCATATCGGAATTTATTAATCAACTCTGATCTGAATATCTGTAATTATGTATTAAATGCCTCTTATATTTATTAATATTGAGGAAATTAGTCAAATTTTCCCATTCTCTATGAGTCCTACAAGTTTGAAAGGAAATCGAATTCTCTCTTATTTAAGTGCATTAATTATCTCTTACTCATTACATACCTCTTATCAGATATTTCTTATTATTTATTAATTATCTCTTAGTTTTTCTTTAAAATCTCTCATCTGAATTCATTAATTATTATCAGTGTTATCATTTATTAAGCTTACCTTACATTTATTAATATTGAGGACATTATTTAATACTTTTCCCATCGGTTTGAGAACAAATCTCATTATGTCATATCTGCATTTATTATCTCTTATTATTTATTATCAATTAAGCATCTCTTCTCTGAATTCATTAATACCGAGGAAATGAATCAAATCTTCCCACTTCCACTCCCTCTAAATTTGAGAGCAAATCTAAATAAATCTTAATGATTATCTCTCATTATTTCTTAAACATCTCCTATTTATAATTATTATAAATATATTAATATTTATATTAATAATAAATAATATATAATAAATAATAAGATAAAATAAAATATTATTAAAAGTTCCAGCTTCAATCATGTTAAATTCACCAAATCTATCTATCTATATATTTTTTACAGAAATGCTCTCATTTTGGCTCATTTTTACCCCATTTTGACCCATTTTTAAAATTTTCATCACAGATCAATTCAGATTTTTTTTTTCCTTTCACATCTCAAAAAATTTCACACGTTTTGCCAAAGCCAAAATTATCATCATCGTCGTCACCATCATCATTATAATCACAATCATTATTGCCATTACGACTACTTTTGGCTGGCAAATCACAGAGCTGCAGAAATAGAACATATTTTTCGGGGTGGGTGCCCCAAATTTGGGGGAATTTCCCCTAAAATCGCACCGATGCGCACGCCGTCGTCCCAGTAAAGCTGCCCCTCTGCCTCTTGGCTGTCGTTCAGAGCCACCAGAAGAGATAATGGGTTCTTTCGGCTGCCAAGAAAAAAAAAAAGGGGGAATTTACCCCCCAAAATCCCATTTTTGCATTTCCCAAAAATTATATCTATTTTTTATGCTAATAAATTGCGCCACGATGACGGATGTCGCTTGCAACCCCCTGTGATTTCGTTTTAATGGCACTTAAGATGTTTGAATTTAATTGAGAGTAGGATGGATGGAGGAAAACAAAAAAGAGAGGAAACTGCCCCGAAATTCAGATCGATTTCCTGAAATTCCCGCAAAATTGGAGGTGTTTGCAATGTGAAAATACATCGATATTAATGAACATTTCATTCTAATTGTTTAAAAGTTTAAATTTGCTTGAGAGTGGAACAGGAGGAAGACAACAAAAAGAGAGGAAACTGCCCCCAAATTCAGTTCAATATTCTGAAAATCCCACAAATTGGAGGTGTTTAAAATGTGAAAACACATCGATATTAGTAAAAATCTCATTCTGATTGCTTTTAATGCAATTTAACAAATTTAATTGAGAGTGGAACAGAAGGCAGACAACAAAAAGAGCGGAAACTGCCCCAAAATTCAGATCAGATTTCTGAAAATCCCACAAATTGGAGGTGTTTCCAATGTGAAAACACATCGATATTGGTAAAAATCTCATTCTAATTGCTTTTAATCCAATTTAACAAATTTGATTGGGAGTCAAACAGGAGGAAGACAACAAAAAGAGAGGAAAGTGCCCCAAAATTCAGATCAGTATTCTGAAAATCCCACAAAACTGGAGGTGTTTGCAATGTGAAAGCACATCGATATTAATAAAAATTTCATTCTGATTGCTTTTAATGCAATTTAACAAATTTGATTGAGAGTCGAACAGAAGAAAGACAACAAAAAGAGAGGAAAGTGCCCCAAAATTCAGCTCAGTATTCTGAAAATCCCACAAAACTGGAGGTGTTTGCAATGTGAAGGCACGCATTTAACTTTAACTGAGAGTGGAACAGAAGGCAGACAACAAAAAGAGAGGAAACTGCCCCCAAATTCAGAACAATTTTCTGAAAATCCCACAAACTGGAGGTGTTTGCAATGTGAAAACACATCGAGATTAGTAAAAATCTCATTCTGATTGCTTTTAATGCAATTTAACAAATTTAATTGAGAGTGGAACAGAAGGCAGACAACAAAAAGAGCGGAAACTGCCCCAAAATTCAGATCAGATTTCTGAAAATCCCACAAATTGGAGGTGTTTCCAATGTGAAAACACATCGATATTGGTAAAAATCTCATTCTAATTGCTTTTAATCCAATTTAACAAATTTGATTGGGAGTCAAACAGGAGGAAGACAACAAAAAGAGAGGAAAGTGCCCCAAAATTCAGATCAGTATTCTGAAAATCCCACAAAACTGGAGGTGTTTGCAATGTGAAAGCACATCGATATTAATAAAAATTTCATTCTGATTGCTTTTAATGCAATTTAATAAATTTGATTGAGAGTCGAACAGAAGAAAGACAACAAAAAGAGAGGAAAGTGCCCCAAAATTCAGCTCAGTATTCTGAAAATCCCACAAAACTGGAGGTGTTTGCAATGTGAAGGCACGCATTTAACTTTAACTGAGAGTGGAACAGAAGGCAGACAACAAAAAGAGAGGAAACTGCCCCCAAATTCAGAACAATTTTCTGAAAATCCCACAAACTGGAGGTGTTTCCAATGTGAAAACACACCGAGATTAGTAAAAATTTCATTCTGATTGCTTTTAATGCAATTTAACAAATTTAATTGAGAGTGGAACAGAAGGAAGACAACAAAAAGAGAGGAAACTGCCCCAAAATTCAGATCAATTTCCTGAAAATCCCACAAATTGGAGGTGTTTCCAACATGGAAATTGATGATTTTCGTGAAAATTTGAAGGCAAAAGAAAATGAATTCCCAGTCTCAGTAATCTGAAATCTATTCACCGCTGGGTTAAACATTGACCAAAAGAGGTCAGAAATTTGAGTGAAATTTGAAAGGAATTGGACAATTCCTGTTCCTACCTGTAGGCTGTGGTGTTGGCGGGGGTCTGTTGGGGGAGGATGAAACCACCGCGGACGTGGAGGTTGATGTGCTCCAAAGGAGAGGACAGATTTCGGAATTCTCCCCGGAATCCAACATATTCGCCCTATTTTGGGGAGGAAAAATTAGAAACGATGTCATAAATTCCATAAATTTGATGAAATATTCAGAGATTTGGCGCCGCCTGTTGGTTGAATGCAGAAATAGTGCCGCGTTTTCAAAACAAGATCAGGAATTTGGATGAAAGAATCATGAAGTTATGAACTGACAACTAAAGCTGACATGTTCATCCTATTTATGGAGAAAAATGCACACATTTTATACATTATTTCATAAATTATGTAAGTTTTAGGAAATATTAAGAAAGTCAGCACTTTGCCCATCTTTAAAATTGGGAAATACTCCGTATTTTCAGAACTGTAGATGAAACAACCATATATGTTTCATTTGTTGGTATTTTCATCCTATTTATGGGGGGAAAAAGAAATAAATTATACAAATTATTTTGTGGATTACATGAATTTTGTGAAATATGTTGGCACCGCCTGTCTTTAAGTGCCGAAATGGCTCTGTATTTTCAAAACTAGACCTGAAATTCTCATAAAAATGGGGAAAATTCTGAATTTTCCCTTAAAATTCACATTGTTTATGGGGGAGGAGATTATGTATTATTTTACAGATCACATGAATTTTATAAAATATTAAGAAAGTTGGGGCTGCCCCTTTTCTACATGTGGAAATGACTCCGTGTTTTGCAGATGAGGCCCGAAATTCTCAAAAAAAAGGATAAAATTGTGAATTCTCACTCAAAACCAACGCGCTCAGCCCATTTTTGGGGAAGAAAAACTGTCAGTGATTTTACAAATTATGCAAATTTGTTGAAATATTAATAATGTTCTCACTGCCCACATGCTGCATTCAGAAACAGCTGCGTGCTTTCGTGACAACACCCGAAATTTTCACAAATCTGCAAAATCGGTCATTTGAAGGACTGCATTCACACCGAGCTCTTCTCTGAAGACATCAGGGAACACAAATTCAATCTGGGAGGGATTTTTAATTACTTACTGTGTGATAATCATACCAGCGGGCATTCGGGAGGTACGCATTCACCGACACAGCGCCCTGCAATTAAACATTTTGGCTTTAATGAAGGCTAAAATTGTAATTCTCCCAAGCTTATCCTCAAGTATTAATATTTTCATTAATTTCTAATATTTCCTTTTTTTTTTTTTTCCCCTCCCTCCTCAGATTTTCCCAATATTCTGTGCTTTTACCTGATCCAGCACAGGGCTGATGAGCAGCGCTGGGCCCCAGAGAAATTGCTTATATATTTCCCACGTCGTCCTGTCTTCCACAAACCTGGAATTCCAAAATATAAAGAGGTTTTTGAGGGATGATATTAACCATTCTTGCAAAATATTTCCTCATTGAAGCTTTATTCTCCTTAAAAAAACACTTTTCCCTTAATAAGGGGAATAATGACGAATTGTTGCTTAGAAAGAGTTTAATTGATACTCAGTTTTAAATGGCATTTGTCGTGGTTATTCAAATCAGTCAATTTTAATTTAATTTTAATTTAATTTTAATGAAATTCTAGTTCTAAGTTCTCTTTTTTTAATCCCTTAAATTAATGACTGAAAATGAATCTCATTTGCTTTCAAATGGATG
The DNA here is from genome assembly GCA_036346035.1 of Crossoptilon crossoptilon. NCBI lineage: Eukaryota > Metazoa > Chordata > Aves > Galliformes > Phasianidae > Crossoptilon > Crossoptilon crossoptilon. The sequence goes on from JARXNR010000497.1 coordinate 92,041, forward strand.
CTTGTCAGGAATAGAGCAAGATTCCAATGTAAGATCTGCTGAATTTAGGCATCTTTCAATCACAAAAATTGTAGATTTAAAATCCTATATTAGAATTTACTTCACATTTTCGGACAAATTCTGAAATCTCTAAAAATATAGACACACATCTATTTTTTTCTTTGCTCTTTTTCTATTTTTTTCCTATTTTTTCCATTTTTTTCTACATCTGTATTTTCTTCTATTTCTATATTTTTTCCTCTATTTTTCTTCTATTTTTTTCTCCTATTTTTCTTTTCCTTTTTCTTCTGGTATTTTTCTTCTATTTTGTTTTTCTATTTTTTCTTCTGATACTTCTCCTCTATTTTTCCTTCTACTTTTCCTTCTATTTTTGCTTCTATTTTTTCCTCCATTTTTTCTACTTCTTTTTTCCTTTTATTTTATTTTCAGTTTTTCTTTGTTTCTCTGTTTTCTCCTACCTTTTCTTTTTTTTTTCCCGTTTTTTTCTATTTTTTTTCTAATTTTTTTTTTTTAATGCAGAATCACTTTGCCCCATTTAGATTATTATTTCCCCCAAAATCCCATGATTTTTTTTTTCTCAAAATTCCATCTTTTTGGCTTCTCTCCTTATAATTTTTGAATGATTTGAATCCCAAATTCATATTTGAAACCCGAATCTATATTTTAATCCCAAACTCTCCTTTGAATCCCAAATTTACACTGCAATCCCAAATTTATATTTGAATCCGAAACTCATATTTGAAACCCGAATCAATATTTCAATCCCAAACTCACCTTTGAATCCCAAATTTATACTGCAATCCCACACTCATCTTTGAATTCCAAATTTATACTGCAATCCCAAATTCGTATTTGAATCCCAAAGTCATATTTGAAACCCGAATCTATATTTCAATCCCAAACTCACCTTTGAATCCCAAATTTATACTGCAATCCCAAATTCGTATTTGAATCCCAAATTCACCTTTGAATCCCAAATTTGTACTCGAACCCCAAGCCCCCATTCAAATCCCCAGTTTGCTGCTATTTTTAGGAGGGCTTGGGGATTTTGTGGGATGGATTTTGGGGAGGAAGGTGGGGTTTTGGAGGGGAGGAGCCCACACTCACTCGTGGAGCAGCGGACGCACAACGGTGCTGCCATGGGCAGAGGCATCAAACATCAGAGTGTAGAGGTAGGGCAGCAGCGTGTAGCGGATGTTCAACACATCCCTGGAAATATCCTCAAACGTGGAGTTCCACGCCACGGGGTCTTGCCTCTGAGAAGGGAAAAAAATTGGTTATTTCCTTTGGGGAAAAAAAAAAAAAAGAAAAGAATGTTAAAAATCCGTTCATTTTTCACATTTTTGGGTTGTTTTTTTTTTCATCCTTCTGAAAGTGGTTTAATTCGGTGGCGGTCGTGGTCAAATTTGCCTCAAAATGCAGGGGGAAAAAAGGAGTTCAAACTTATACGTGACTCAAAAATTGATATAATTTGGTGGTGGTTGATTTGCCCCGAAATGAAGAAAAAAAGCATTGAAGTAGTTCAGTAGTGATAATTGTCAAATTTTCCTTAAAATGGGAAAAAAAAAAAAAAAAGCATTTTTCATCTTATACACCACTCAAAATTTTGGTATAATTTGGTGGTGATCGCAGTCAAATTTGCCTCGAAATGAAGAAAAAAATCATTTTTCATCTCACACGACAATCAAAATTATGTAACTGTTATGAAATTGAAATAGTTCATGAAAATTGAATAGTTTATGATGAATATATAGTTTATTGTGAATGTTGAAATAGTTTAGTAGTGATAATTGTCAAATTTTCCTTAAAATGAAAACAAACAAAAAAAAAAAACAAAAAACGTTTTTTATCTTATACACCACTCAAAATTTTGGTATAATTTGGTGGTGATCACAGTCAAATTTGCCTCGAAATGAAGAAAAAAATAATTTTTCATCTCATACGACAATCGAAGTTATATAAATGTTATGAAATTGAAATAGCTTACGAATATTGAATAGTTTATGATGAATATATAGTTTATTGTGAATGTTGAAATAGTTTAGTAGTGATAATTGCCACATTTTCTTTAAAATTAAAAAAAAAAAAAAAAAAAAAAAAAAAGCATTTTTAATCTTATACACCACTCAAAATTTTGGTATAATTTGGTGGTGATCACAGTCAAACTTGCCTCAAAATGAAGAAAAAATCATTTTTGTCTCGTATCACAATAAAATTATGTAACTGTTATAAAATCGAAATAGGTTTATGAATATTGAATAGTTTATGATGAATATATAGTTTATTATGAATGTTGAAATAGTTTAGTAGTGATAATTGTCAAATTTTCTTTAAAATGAAGAAAAAAAGCATTTTTCATCTTATACACCACTCAAAATTTTGGTATGATTTGGTCGTGGTCACAGTCAAATTTGCCTCAAAATGAAGAAAAAAATCATTTTTCATCTCACACGACAATCAAAATTATATAAATGCGATGAAATGTGAAGAAAACTGGCACTGTTTGTCTTTTTGGTGTGGAAGTTCTCATAAACAGTGTTCAGTGTCTAAATTTGCCGCTGAAGCCAACATATTCATCCTCTTTATGAGGGAAAAACCCCATAATTTTTACGAATGATTGCATAAATTTTATGAAACATTAAGAAAGTCGGCGCTGCCCATCTTTAAAATGCAGAAATAGTGCCGTATTTTCAAAGCAAGATCTGAAATATTAATAAAACAGTGATACATCTCTGAACTGTTGCCCAAAGCCAATGTGTTCACCCTATTTATGGGGAAAAAAAACAAACAAACAAACAAACCAAAACCAAACCAAACCAAAAACCCACGAATTTAACACGTGATTTTGTAACTTGCACAAATGTAATGAAATATTTAAAAAGTTGGCGCCGCCTGTAGTCTAAGTTTGGAAAACAGCATCGTATTTTCAAAACAATAGTTGGAATTCTCATTATAAAAATGAGAGGTTCCTGAATTTCTGCCCAAGTAGAGTTTTGTAGGCGGACCTAAAAACTGGGATTTTACAGGGGAGGGGGGGGAATGGATCTGTGGGAGGTGGGCGATTTGGGGGCACGGTCACCTTGGCGCCTTTCCCGTTGTGGTTCCTTGAAAACGGGTAGAAAGCTCCCAGCTGCATCCAGCGGGCACACAGTTCATATTCTGAATCTGAGAAAAACCCACAGATGTCTGCTCCGGTCTGAAAATCCCAAAGAATGATTTAATGAGAATTTCAAAATCCCAACGAAGCTGCACCGTGCGCTTCCATTTGTGAAAAGGTGATAAAATGGGATGGGGGAGGAAGGAATGGATGATGAGGGACTTACGTAGGATACTCCAAAGAGGCTGAACTCCATCATACCTGCAAGGATAACAGAATTCAGGGGTTTCAGCTGTGAAATATTTGGTATTTTCAACTGTGCAATAGAATTTGGCATTTTCAGCTGTGAAAAATAATTTGGTACTTAAATTCGTGAGCCACAGTTTGGTATTTTCAGCCGTGAAATATAGTTCAGTATTTTCAACCATAAGGTACAATTCGGAATTTTCAGCTGTTAAATATAGTTTGGTATTTTCAACCATGAAGTACAGTTTGGTATTTTCAACTGTGCAATAGAATTTGGCATTTTCAGCTGTGAAAAATAATTTGGTACTTTAATTCGTGAGCCACAGTTTGGTATTTTCAGCCATGAAATATAATTTAGCATTTTCAGCTGTGAAATATAGTTCAGTATTTTCAACCATAAGGTACAATTCGGAATTTTCAGCTGTTAAATATGGTTTGGTATTTTCAACCAGCTGTTAAATATAGTTTGGAATTTTCAACCATGAAGTACAGTTTGGTATTTTCAACTGTGCAATAGAATCTGGCATTTTCAGCTACGAAAAATAATTTGGTACTTTAATTCGTGAGCCACAGTTTGGTATTTTCAGCCATGAAATATAATTTAGTATTTTCAGCCGTGAAATATAGTTCAGTATTTTCAACCATAAGGTACAATTCGGAATTTTCAGCTGTTAAATATATAGTTCAGTATTTTCAACCATGAAGTACAGTTTGGTATTTTCAACTGTTAAATATAATTCTCTATTTTCAACCATGAGGTACAGTTTGGTATTTTCAACATGAAGTACAGTTGTTATTTTCAACTGTGCACTGTTATTTTCATGTGAAAAATTCAGTACTTTTTTCAGCCGTGCCATGAAATATAATTTAGTATTTTCAGCCGTGAAACATATAGTATTTTTGGAATTTTCAACTGTGAAATATAGTTCAGCATTTTCAACCATGAAGTACTGTGAATTATGTGGGATGAAGACTTTGAGGGCAATGTGGTCAACAGGGTTCAACCCGACACAGTGGAAATGGAGAAGAGCTTCTTAATGATGTTTGGTATTTTCAACTGTTATATAACGGCCGTGAAATGAAGAAATTTGAAGACAGGGCAATGTGGTCAACAGGGGTGGGTCAACATTTGGGTGGTCAACAGGGTTCAACCCAACTCAGTGGAAATGACGAAGGATTTCTTAACGACAACAACAAGGAAAGAGATCAAGAAGGAATTGGCCATCATTGCTCAAACAATGGGATTCTATATGTGAAAATGGTGTGATTTTGGGGAAGGAAACGTGGGTTAATTGCATTCCATTGACTCACCAATGATGGATTTTGCCAACTGGTCCCATGCAGCCGTGTTGTCCCCCAGCCAATGTCCTGCCCACTGCCCACTGGTGGGGTAGGTTGAGCGCGTGATGACGATGCCCCGCTCCTTCGTGATGCTCCGCAGTGCACTGGGGGGCAAGAAGTGACCCTCAATGCTCATTTAAAAGGGATTTTGGGGAGAAAAAGGTGGAAAAAAGAAAAAAAAAAGACTTACTCCAAGGTGGGTTTGGTCTGGGCCCACCCATAGAGGTTGTGGACATCGTAGTGGCGCAGCTCGGTGCCGTCCGCCAGGATCTGGACACCCTCCATGCAGATGGTTTTGTAGGCCAGGCCCTCCTCTCTCCACCCCAATTCTGTGGGAAATGGGGTGAAAACACTCACATTTTAATAAAAACTTGGAAAAATTGCTTTTCGTTGGCATTGTCTTCATTGGGGTTTGCTTCCTTTCATGCAGCATGTGGTGGTCGCTTGTTTTATAATAAAATTTTTTGGAGATTTTGAAATTTAGAAGAGGCAGAAATCGCCCATAAAATTGGATTTCTGGAATCTGGGGAAGGCAAAATTTGCTGACATTCCTTCCTGCAAGTGGATTTCTGAAATTTGGGAGAGGCGGAAATTGCCAATATTCCACTCTGAAATTGCATTTCTGAAGTCTAAGAAAGTCAGAAAGTGCTGATATTCCTTTCTAAAATCTAGGAAATTTAGGAAATTAAGGAAATTGCTGCTCATCTTTTTCAGAATGGAAATTCTGAAGCTTAGAAAGGCAGAAATTGCTGCTATTCCTCTAAAAATTGGATCTCTGAAACTGAGGGAAGGCAGAAATTGTTGATACTCATTTCTGAAATAGGGGAAATTCAGAGATTAATGACTTTCCTTTATAACTTTATATGTAGATACATTTAGGGTTAGGGTTTATGTTCTTATACATTTATAATCTGCATTTCTGCATAGGAAAGGCAGAAGTCACTTCTGAAATTGGATTTCTGAAGTTTGGGAGAGGCAGAAATCAACAATATTCCTTTTTCAAGGGGCTCTGAGGTCACTGTTGAAATCAAAGGCAGGAATTAAACATGCTAAAAATTTTCCAAAAATTGGGACTTTTTTTTTTCTCTTTTTTTTTTTTTTCTTGTTAGGGGACTTGTTCTGAGTTTGGGGATTTAAGGCAATTCTGTCTCATACAAAATGCATCAATAAACATAAAAGTGAATGAAGAGGTTAATTCAACCCCTTGATTTAATTTAAAAAGGGGTTCATTGGTCCATTTCCTTATTAAATTAGCCACTAATTGAGCAGACTTACGGGGCATGTATGGGGGATTATTGAGCTCTTGATTTCTGCAGCCCCAAACGGCCCCATGAACGAAGCTGGAGGGTTCATTCATGTCCTGAAAAAAATGCAAAAGACACACAAACAAACAAACAAACACAAAATTAAGTGAATTTCACTCCAATTTGGCACATTTGGGCTTTTTTCCCCCCAGATATGAAATCCTTCCCCAATGGGTTCATCAACAAAATCTGAAAGTCACAATTTTTCATCAACTGATACTGAAAATCACATTTTTTTTCCACCAGCAGTTACTGAAAATTGCAATTTTTCATCAACAGATACCAAAAATCACTTTTTTTTTTCACTCACAGATGCTGAAAGTCACTTTTTCACAAGCAGATGCTGAAAATTATTTAATTACTTTTCTTGACTTTTTGTTACATGTTCTCACCTTTTCAGTTTTAATTTTTATTATTTCATTTTAAAAATTCTTCTTTCATTCCTTTTTCTTATTTTTTTCCCTTTTTTTCAGCCTTTTTGTTCTTTCTCCTTCCTTTCTACTTTTTAAAATCGTTTTCCCTTCCTTCCTCATTTCTAAATCTTTTCTCCTTTCTTTCTCATTTTTAATTACTCTTCATTCCTTTTTCATTTTTGAAATTATTTTTCTTCATCATTTTCTTAATTGCTTCTCATTCCTTTTTGCTTTTAAAATCATCTTTCCTTCCTTTCTCATTTCTAAATGATTTTTCATTTCTTTGTCACTCTTACAATTAGCTTTCATTCCTTTTTCATTTTAAAGTCATCTTACGTCATTTTTTAAATTAATTTTTTGGTTTTTTTCATTGTTTTCATTACTTTTTAAAGAATCTTTTTTCACTGTCTTCATTATTCCTATTTCTCTGTTGTCACATCCCATCCAATCCTCTGTGTTAATGCCATCAACTGCTACGAACTCACATAAACCATCCCCACTCACCGACGTAATTAATCATGAATAAACGATGCCCCGAACACACCTGGAATCTACAACGATCTACACTAAAAAGGCACCCCCAAAAAAGGTAGAAAAGGGCAAAACTGGCACTCACGATCCAAATGCCATCGTATTTGAGGCTGAGGGAGGCGTTGTGGGGGTTGTCATAGAGCTCCTGCAGTTCTGTGCTCCACCACTCCACCGTGGAGTTGCGGAAGAAGTCGGGGAATGCTGCGTATGCACGGAAGAGCTGGGGAGGGGGAGGGGAGAATGGAAGGGGGGGAGAAGGGGATGCACTCAGTGGGTTCCAGCTGACTTAAAAACATCTGCTGTGAAACTACAGAAACGTGAAATTTTGTATAAGAAGTTGGGATGAAAATTCGCACAGAGATTCGGGCAAAAATCTGCGCAGAAATTCATACGAAAATCTGTAAGGAAATTCATACAAAAACAAACAAAAAACCACAAAAACACAAAAAACCAAAAAAACAGAAATTTGGACAAAAATCCATACAGAAATTCATACAAAAAACCCGTACAGAAATTTGGACAAAAATCTGTGCAGAAATTCATGTGAAAATCCAAACAGAAATTTGGACACAAATCCATACAGAAACTCAGACAAAAATCCATAGAGAAATTCGTACAAAAATCCATACAGAAATCTGTACAAAAATTTGTACAGGAATTCATACAAAAATCCAAACAGAAATTCAGACAAAAATCCATACAGAAATTCAGACAAAAATCTGTACAAAAATTCATACAAAAAAAAACAAAAAACAAAAAACGCACAGAAATTTGGACAAAAATCCATACAGAAATTTGGACAAAAATCCACAGAGAAATTCTACAAAAATCCATACTGAAATTAGTACAAAAATCTGAACAGGAATTCATATAAAAATCCAAATAGAAATTCAGACAAAAATCTGTTCAAGAATACATACAAAAAACAAGCAAACAAAAAACCCAGAAATGTGGACAAAAATCCATACAGAAATTCATACAAAAATCCATAGAGAAATCCATACAAAAACCCATACAGAAATTTGGACAAAAATCTGTACAGAAATTCATACAAAAATTCAAACAGAAATTCAGACAAAAATCTGTATGGAAATTCACATAAAAATCCAAACAGAAAATTGGACAAAAAATCTGTAGAGAAATTCAGATAAAAATCTGTATGGAAATTCATACAAAAATCCAAACAGAAATTCGTATAAAAATCTGTGCAGAAATCCGTACAAAAATTTATACAGAAAGTTCACACAGAAATTCACATTAAAAAAGTGTATAAAAATTCCACGATGTGTCATCAAAGATGTCTTTAAATTGTGTTTGAATTGCATAAAAAACGAATTGAAATGTGAAAGATCTGAGTAAAAATTCAATAAAATTGGATAAAAATTGAATGCTATTGATTTGTATAAGAAAGGCATTAAATAGTATGAAATTTGTATTAATATGGATTAACATTTGCATTAAAATGAAGCAGAATTGGATAAAAATTGTGTGATTTAAAAAAATATTGTATTAAAACGCATTTAAATTGCATTAAAATAATATAAACTAAAATAATATATATATTGCAGAGTAATAAAGTTTGTATTGAGGTACTAGAATTGCATAGAAATTGTTTAATAATGGCGTAAAAATTTGTTCAGACATTGCGTAAAAATTACACTGAAATTGCATCAAAACTGTATTATACTGAATAAAATTGCAGTAAAATAGATGGTATAAAATCTGTATTAATGTGTAACAAGATTTGGATTAAAATGCACTAGAATTGCCTAAAGATTGTTTAAAAATGACATTAAAAAATTGCGTAGACGTTGATTAAAAAATCCCATCCAAATTGCATCAAAATTATATTAAAAATTGCATTAAAATCTAAAAAAACTGCATTAGAATTGCAGAAAAAAACTGGGCAGATTTTGCCTCTCACACCCTCAGTATTTTTGCTGTTTTTTGCACTTTCTACCCTCCAAAAAACCTGAGCTTCTGCATTCTGCTTCTAATTGCACCGCTGCTCACCTCTACTCCCGTGTCCCAGTCAACGGAGTCATTGACCACTATGTTGGGAAAATCTGGCCAGACCTAAAAAGAGGAAAAATGTGTTCAGATCATAATTTTATTTCTATTGATATGAACGATATTCTTATTACACAACGCAAGAAATTAAGATTTGCTGCTAAATTTCAGTGGTGAAAAAGGAAAATGAACGTTCTTCAGTTGGAAGCGCTCGATATTGGATGTTAAGGGAGGTGTAGGATGGGTTTAACCCAAAACTGAGTCTGGAATTGGAATTTTGGGGTTAAATTCCCCGATTTGGTCATTATGGTGGTACCTTCCCAAGGATGATGTCCTCGGAGTTGGGCCACTTGATGAAGACATCCTTCTCCCTTCCCCTCGTGAAAGCGAGATAATCGGTTTCGTTTGCTGATATGGCCGGGTCCTGGGGAGGGCAGTGTGGGGGGGGGGTTGGGAAAAAAAAAAAATCATGTCATTTTTTGGGGCTCAAAAGGCAGAAATGTGAATTTTGTGGGGTTGGAAACAACGCTCACCAGAATGGGGATGTATCTCATTCCTTCTGCCCGGATTTTATTGATGAGCTCCGGCAGACCGGAAAAGCGTGGGCTCAGCTTGAAGTCCAACTGGCGTTCCAGGTAATCAATGTCCGTGTATTGCACGTCCTGATTAAACAAAAACAACCCCCAAAAAGGACTTTTTGGGGTCGTTTCCTCCACGGCATCAAAAGGAGGTGAAAAATCTGACTTTTTGGAATTGCGCGAGTGGGATTTGGGGCGGCTCAGAAATGTTTTCCAATGGATGCACTCAGATTTCCCACTCTGGAATTCAGATTCAGAGTGCAGAAATTCAGCAGAATTTGGTGCTTGGGTCAAAATTCAGTTATTCGAGAGGAAAAAAAAAAAAAAAACAGATATGTGCAAATCTACATGGAAATACATCAATATATTCAACGCTCAATTTTTGACATTTCTCACTCTATAATTTGGCATTAATTGTCTGCAAAATAAGAGCCAGGCTTAATTAAAGGGTAATTTTGTGTGTGGGGGGGGAAGCAAAACAAAAAACCTATAGAATGAATTATGGAAAAAAAAATCGACTGCAGAACGAATTATGGAAAAATAAAATTATAGAGTTAATTGTGGAAAACGTTAAGTACAGGATTAATTAAGAAAAAGAAAGCTATCAATTATTAATAGAGAAATTTAACTGTAGAATTAATCACGGCGTTTTTAAATTATGGAATGAATTGTGGAAAGTTTTAACCATTGAATGAATTATGGAGAAAATTAGGTATAGAATCAAGTATGGAAAAAGACCTACAGAATAAATTAGGGAAAAAAATTAGCCGTGCAATTAATTATGAAAAAAATAAACTGTAGAGTAAATGATGAAAATTTTTTGCCTATAGAAGTAATTATGGAAAAAAAAAATTACTATAGAAGTAATTACGAAAAAATTTAAGTAAAAAAAATAATTATGGAAACATTTAACTATAGAATTAATAATGGAAAATTTTAACTATGGAATGAATTATGGGAAGATTTAGCACTAGAGTGAATTGTGGAATTTTTAACTACAGAATGAATGATGGGAAAAAATGACTATATAAATAATTGTGGAATTTTTTAACTGTTGGATGAGTTATTGAAAAAAAAAACTAACTACAGAATTAATTATTGAAAATGTTAACGCTAGAATTAAAAAAAAAATTACGCAATAGAATTAATTACAGTTTTTCATTCACCGTTTTTAAGTTACACAGTGCCAAAGGAGCTGGAAAGTCCCCCATTTTTCCCAAACTTGCCGAAATTTTGGAGGACATACGTAGGGTATTTGGGCTGCTTTCATGTCCTCCACCAACTGGGCAATTTCGGAGTCGTTCTCATAGCCATAGCGGCACAGCTGGAATCCCAGCGCCCAGTAGGGTGGCATCACTGGTCGCCCCACCAGCTGCAAAAAAAAAAAAAGGCAAATAAAATCGAAAATGAACGGAAAATGAAGCAACAGACCCCAATTTTTTTTTTTGGGGGGGGGGGGGGGGAATTGTAATGGGGGAATTGTACCTCGGTGTATTGTTGAACAACCACCTCCGGTGTCGGACCCAAAACAACATAAAAGTCCAAAATTCCCCCAATGGTGCGGTAGGTGAGAGCTGGCGTGGGCTGAAATGTTACATCTGAAAATATAGGCAACAAATGCCCAAATCAGCTGAAATCTCCAAAAAAAAAAAAAAAAAAAAAAAAATCGAGAAATTCTGAAAAAATGAAACGGATCTTTAATTTTTTTTCTTACCCATTCCATTGCTGTTGAGCAAGAGAACTCCATGGGCGTTGCCATCTTCTTCCAGACCCATGTAGAACGGCTGGACACCATATGAATTCAGCTTGTACTGAAAAAAAGAAGGATTTCCCATTAAAACGACACAGCAAACATCAGGTTATTTGCATCCAACAAGAAATTCTGTTGGAAATCAATTGAAACAATGATTCAATTCATTATTCTACCAGGGACACCAAATTGTGCCGGCCCCAGATTTTGTTGTTATCAAATTTTGTTGTCACCAAATGTTGTGGTCCTCAAATTATATTGGACCCAGATTTTGTTGGCCCTGAATTTTGTTGTTATCAAATTTTGTCGGTATCATATTTTGTCGTCATCAAAGGTTGTGGTCATCAAATTATATTGGCCCCAAATTTTGTTGGCCGTGAATTTTGTTGGCACTAAACTGTACTGTCCTCCCCATTTTTATTTATTTTTTTTTTACCAGATCTTCTTATCATCAGATTTTTCTGTCCCCCAATTCTGTCAGCACCAAATTTCGGTGTTGTCAAATTTTGTTGTCTCAAAATTTTGTCATCATCAAACTTTGTCAGCCCGAAGATGGTGTCAAGTTTTGTCACCCCCATCTTTTGTCAGCCAGAAACTTTGTTGACCCCAAATTTTGAGGTCAACGTACTCAAGAAGAGAGGGAAGCAGATGTAAAAAGAAAAATGCAATAAAATTACAACATTAAAATTTTAAATTCAAAAAATATGAGTTGCGTAGGAAAATCTGAACACTAAAATCTGGCCATTACAATTTGAAAGTGAAAAATTGAAAAATTAAAGCTTGAGAATTAAGATTTGAAAACTGAACTTTGACAAATCCTAAAAAATGGTTCCCAGAAGAAAATGTTTTCAAAGGCAGGGAAGCAAATGTATTCTTGCCTCTACAAATTCCTAAAAAATGCTCTTCCTGGGAGAAAACTTTCCAAGTATTTTGAGGTAGAAACTTCTTATTTTGTCCATTTACTCGAAATGAAAATATTTTCATTTACTCAATTTTCGTGCTGGACTTTCCACATCATATAAAATCCACAAAATATAACCTATACAGTTAAAAAAGTAAAATATAAACTATGGAGTTGCAGTTACACAGTGAAACCTTTGGAAGCGTTTGAGCTGCGCAGCTTGTTACACGTGGCGGTTTTGTGAATGCTGACATTTTTTAATTTTCATTTTAATTATTTTAATTGAATGGTTTAAAATTTAATTTATTAATTCAATTTTTAATTTTCAATTAAATTTCTTAATTTTAAAATTTAATCGACCCCCCACTCCCCCCCCAAATTCTGGAATTCCATCAAGCTCAGACCCAAAGTTTGAGTTGAGCCTTGGAGGACAGAACCCTGCGGCTAAACCAACGTGGGTTGATAGGAAGCAGAAAGCAGAAATTCCAGCAAAAAAAAGGGAAAAGCAAACAAAAAAAGGGATTTTCACTGACCCCAGGGGGTTGGTCCCGGCTGAACATGCCCCACGTGTGCCAGTTCATGTCACGGTGGTACTGCGTGTGCTCAGTCTCACCAAAGCCATAGAGGTACGAGGAGGGCAGGCGGGTGGAGATCTGGATGAACATGTCACTGAAGGTGAAGGTGGGCAGCTGCGAGTCCCAGCTGGGGGGCAGAGGGGGAAGCAGAAAGGTCAGTGTGCATCCTCAACGAATTCTCTCCTCCTCCAAATTCCAAATTTCGCTGAATTCTCAACTTCTCCTCTTCCAAACTGCCGACTTCTCCTCTTCCAAATTCTCAACTTCTCCTCCTCCTAATTCCGAATTTCTCCGCCTCCTAATTATCAGCTTCTCCCAATTCTAAACCTCTTCTCCAAATTCCTAACTCTTCCAAATTCTCAGCTTCTTCTCCGAATTCCCAACTTCTCCTCTGAATTCTCAGCTTCTCCCAGTTCTAAACCTCTTCTCCAAATTCCTAACTCCTCCTCTTCCAAATTCTCGGCTTCTCCTCTACCAAATTCTCAGCTTCTCCTCCAATCTCAAACTTCTCCAAATTCTCAATTTCCTCACCTCTACATTCTCAGTCTCTCCCCTTCCAAATTTTAGACCTCTTCCCTCCAAATTTCTATTTTCTCCATCTCCAAATTCCCAAATTCTCACTCAAATTTCACATTTCTCCATCTCCGAATTCCAAACATCTTCTCTAAATTCCAAACTTTCCCAAATTCTCAACTTCTCCTCTTTCACATTCCAAATTTCTCCACCTCCAAATTCCAAAACTCTCCTCCATATTCCAAATCTTTTCTCCCCTATTTCTCAACCTCTCCTCCAAATTCCAAACTTCTTTTTCAAATTCCAAACCCCATCCTCAAATTCTAAACTTCTTCAAATTCTCAGTTTCTTCTTCAAATTCTAGCTTTCCTCTTCAAGTTCTAAAACTCCTCCTCAAACTTTACATTTCCTTCCCAGCTTCTACACTTCTCCAAACCCTAAACCTCCTCATCAAATTCTAAAATTCTTCAAATTCTCAATTTCCTCTTCAAAGTCTAACTTTCCCCTTCAAGTTCTAAAACTCCTCCTCAGATTCTACATTTCCTCTTGAAATTCTACATTTCCTTCCCAGCTTCTACACTTCTCCAAATCATAAACCTCTTCAAATCCTAAACTTCTTCACCCTGTAAATTTCCCCTTTGGATTCTAAACTTCTCCAAATTCAAAACCACCTTTTCAATTCTGAATTCCTTCAGATTCCACGGAATTATTGTGCTTACATGACAGTCCCAGTGCTCCTGCGGCGGATCTGGATCCCGAAAGGTTTGGTCTGAACGCTGACATCGTAGAGGCGGCGCTCGATGGAGCTCGTGGGGGTGCTGGGGAGGTTGAGTGGCACCGGCACCTCGTAGCGTTTATTGGCGTAATCATCAATCTGGGCAGGGGAAATGGATTTGTTTTAATTAGACTAAATGAAAAAAAAATTTAAAAAAAAAGTATAAATGCTCCCCACCCCCCCCAAAAAAAGTGTAAATGGGCAAATTGTATTTGTAGGGATCCAGAGTAAAAACAGTGAACACTGTTTCGTGATTTTGTGTCGGCTGATAGAAGTGGATTTATGATCTGGAAGACTTCCAGTCAGAATGTGTTGTTCAAAATCTTGGCAGTAATAAAAAGAATTATGTTAAAATACATGTGTAGGAGTAAATCTGTGGACAGAAGTGTTTTCTTTCAAGATTTGTTCTGTCTTAAATTGCTTCAAAATCCTTATGTCAGAGAAGCCAAAATTGGTGACGATGGGGCACCCATAGGAGCCAAAAACTGACAAAAACGCACTGTTTATAGAAGCTTAAATAGGCAGAAATGCACCACCATCAAAGCTCAGAATCAACAAAAGTTTATCACCCACAGAACACAAAAGTTGATTAAAATGCATCATTCATAGAAGTGAAAAATTGACAAAGTTGGATCACATACAGAACCCCAAGTTGGCCCAAAATTGTTTGCTGATAGAATCAAAAATGGGCAAAAATGCACTGCAAATAAAACCCAACATTGGTGGGAACACATCGCCCATCGAACCCAAAAATGCATTGAATGGAGAACCCCAAATTGGCCAAAATACATCACACATAGAACACAAAAATTGGCCCCAAATTATCACCCTATAGAAACCAAAGCTGACGAAACCAGATCACCTGTAGAACTCATTATTGATGGAAACGAGTCGTCCACAGGATCCAAAATTGGCAAAAAATACATTGCACATAGAACACTACAACTGATGAAAACACGTTGCCCATGGAAGTGAAAAATTGACAAAGATTATCATAGAGAGAACCCCAAATTGTCAAAAATGTGTCAATTTTAAAACCCCAATTGGCCAAAATTCATCACCCAATAGAAACCCGTGTTGATAAAAACTCATTGCTCATAGGACCTGTTATTGGTGGAAATGGGTCGCACATAGAACCCAAAATTGGTGAAAATGTGTCACATACACAACACAAAAAATGGTGGAAACGCATCACCAGTGGAATCCATTATTGGAGAAATGAGTTGCCATAGAACCCAAAGTTGGCAAAAATTCATTGCCCATAGTTGCCCACAGAACCCAAGAATGGTGAAAATTCATCGCCCAAAGAACCCAAAATTGGTGGAAACACATCGCCCATGGAATCCATTATTGGAGAAATAAGTTGCCATAGAACTCCAAATTGGCAAAAACTAATTGCTCATAGAATACAAAAATTGATGGAAAT